>JAAAKQ030239317.1:0-28352 GCA_010016005.3 Zanna intricata | reverse complement strand
GGTTTTAAAAAAAATTTGGAAAAGGGCGGAATTTTTGCTATTGCCCAGGGGCGGCACTTGTGATAAATCCGGCCCTGATTATGTGGTTTATTCATTTTAAATGGGCACCTTCTTCTGAAACTGAGGAGAAAATTATCAATTATCATATTTAAGAGGGATTACAGTACTTACAAGAGCTTTAATAAAAAAAAAGTCAGACAATCCATGAAAAGGTGCAAATTTATCATTTTTTCTCTTTTAAACATGTTGATTTGAATCAAACCTCAAGTGCAAGAGAAGAGATTTGAATTTGTTTCTTGACATCACCCATCTGAAAATCTAAGAACAAATTACCAGGACAAAAGAACTGAAAGGTGAAGATTAGTTCTTAGTAACTCCACAAAGGAAAAGGGAGCCTATTAGAGCTTTTATTTCTAAATTGTCAATGGTCCAGTATATCAATCTGAATTTCAGGTTCCAACTATTTTCTTTTGATTTCTTCATTGGTGAGAATGATGATCTTCTGAATAATGTCTTCACTAATATATAATTCAAAGAAAGAGAACTGAATTTCACAATGTCTTGCATATGCTTTGGCACCCAAAAGATGTGTGATGATGTTTCTCTGCAGAGTTCTGAAGACAAAGATGATTTTGTCCAAATTGCTTCACCATTCTTTCCTAAAATGAAATCTCAGTCATCGTCATCATCTTTTGTACCTGAATATGAAGGAGAAACTTTCATAGAATCTCCTAATTCTTCTTCCTCTGCCATTGAAAACTCATCAGGTTGTGCATCATCAAACAAAACTTCATCTTCATCTTCGCCATAATCTTCATCTTCAGAATTATAATCAACAATTTAGTATCCTCTATTCTCTATCTCCAACTCTGAATGTATGTGCTCCAAAGTGAGGTATAGGTGCTAAGAAGATCAGATATCTGTAAAAGAAGTTATAAACAGAAATATTTTAATACGTATAAAATTATTTCAGTAAAAGAGAAACAGGGAATATTTTACCCAATGCTTTTTGAATTATCTGAAGAGGTACCTAAGTACTAAAACCAAAAAGTTATACTAAACCAGAGTTTAAATAAATGAAAAAACTTTTCTGAGAAAATAGATATATTTCACGTTGGAGAACGTATAAATTATGCATCCCCCTCTTCCAAAATCACAACATTATCCAACTCCAACTCCACATGTTTTAATTAGCTTACTACGTTATACAATCATTCATACAACAATTCTATAGGGCTGAAATAAAAAAAAAACAAAGGAAAAGAATCTGAATAAAAGATTTTTCTGTAACAAAAAGTACCAGAAGGTGGTGGTACTTTGTACCACTTGGGACAAAGTAGCAGATGGGATCCTCTCAGAACCATCAACAACTTTAAGAAATAATTTTGAAAAAATGTTGTTACGTACCTTGGAAGGAAATACACTCTCACCAATGTCTAGAGCATTACTGAGATTAAAGATGACAGGTTAAAGGTTTCTAGTAACTGTAAACTCAGTAGTAATTGGTATACTTTTATAATGCATTAAGTAATTTCTTAATGCATTGTTATCATTATTACACGCATCATTTTCCTCTTTGCTAAATATTGGTTAATAATCCACATACACTAATCCCTCCTTACCCACAGATGCTCCAAACCCTTATACCAATAATAACCTTTTAATAACAACCATTTCTTAAATCCACCTTTTAATAACTCAAATTTTTGAAATACTTATCTCTAGGTTAATCTATTTTATACGAAAAGTAGACTTTGAACATTTACTTACTCAGAATGTTTGACATAAAAAAGAATAATAGAAAATAATTAAATCTACTCATCTTTTTCAGTAAAAGATTGTTCTGGTTACGGCTTCAGCAAGCAATTAAAAACCAACGGTTTAAATGGGCGAAAATAAAATTGTTTCTTGCTAGTTTTATTTTATACTTTCACTGCAAAAATAAATAGGGCAATCTATCTATATCTATAAGTTATCACACTATAAATAGAAAACAATTTGTTTTTGGTTTTTTTTTTTATAATTGTTGAGCTACGGATGAACTCCAGCAAATAAATAAACTACGAGCAGTAAATTTTAAACATGATTTTTTAAAATTTCATACAAAATGAGGGTTACTTCTACATTCTGCAGGAATTACATTTTTTTAAATCAAATAATTGATGACATGTAACAATAAACAATTTCTTAGAACTAATGCCAGTTAAAGTTAAAAAACTTTAGTAAAAAAATTTCTAGTTTTAATTCAGTGTTCCCTTCCCGGTAATAATTACCTTTTTTTTTTTGTTTTAACCACCGGAACCACAATTAAGTATTACATCAGAGGATGGAGATGAATGATGTGTAGCGTGTGTGAAAATGCCATGCCTGACCGGGATTCAAACCCGGGACCTCCGAAGTGAAAGGCCAAAACGCTACCACTCGCGCCACGGAGGCCAGCGTAAATTCTGGGTAACAAATTACCCAGAATTTATCAACGAAACTGGTGGAGTTCCTTTCATATTTAAAAGATCACACGTAATTCACTTACTTATGAAATAAGATAAACTTATATTTTTGACCGCGAAATTTTTCTATTCTAATAATGCCTACAAAAGTCACGATTATTAAGTAGTACTCGGAAAGTTTTCAACTAATTATTTAGATTCCGATACACAAATATTTATTAATATGATTAAAAAAAAAAAAGAAAGGGTTAACAGGATTGAAAATAGGATATGACGTAAAGAGAATCATATTAATGAAAATTATCATTTTCTAATCTGCTAAAACCAATATCTTCACAAAAGTATTTTTTTTTATTCCTGTTTTTCTATTTCTTCATTTTAATCATTATTTTGAAAATAGATCTTCATTTGTGTACTGGTATTCATCAGAAGCGGATTAAAAACATCTTTGAAAACGATTAAAACGATTTCTAAATATATATTTTTATTGGACTTTTCATCACTTTTTTTTTATACAACTAAATGAGTACAATTTTCTCTAAATTTTGATTTTTATTTACTTGTACTTGTAATCGTGAATTATTTTGGTTTTTAGATTTCAAAGGAACTATCCGTTTTGACCATCCCTGAATCCATTTTGACTAGTTTCAGCGTGACGTCAGTACGTATCTCGCATAACTCAAAAAAAAAGCCGTAGAATGTTGAAATTTTGGATTTTGGACTACTGTACCATCTAGTTGTAAACTTTCTCTTTTTTGATTGCAATTTACTGAAGTAAAAGTGTCCAAAAAAGCTTAAATTCCAAAAAAATTGGATTTTGAACTTTTTCTTAACTGCAGTAATAAGTCCTCATTGAAAGCTTTTCAACGATATAAGATAAGTGGTACTTATTTTCATTGGTTCCAGAGTTATAGCCAAATAGAATTTTAAGTAATGAAATATTTGGATCTTTCAAGAGGGAGGCACATCGGGCACATCGGTTCGAATCTGACTTAATCTCCTTTTTTTTTTAACTTTTTTTTTATTTAATTATATTGATTTATTAATAATTATAAACCTTTGATTTTAACAAAAAAAAAATTATAGATAATAATTCAACAATACCAATAAAAAAATGAAAAAATATAAGAAGTTATAGTTCTGCATTCAGTTAAAAATAAAATTTATATCAGCCGATAAGGAATAGCCAATGGGTACACCGGAATGAAAAGAGCTCAGCTGTAGGTTTTTATGTACAACATATGTGTTTGCCTATCAGCCCATTGGTTTCCCATTTATACTGTACCTCTTTGTGTAGATGTGAACGTGACAGTTATATTTTACAAATCTTGTTAGTTATTAATAAATTTTTGATTTAAATTCTAGTTAATTTAGATCTGAAAACTTTATTCAGAAACACATTCATTCAGTTGCATATTTTCGGAATCGAGGCAAATTTTAGTTTAGTTATAAGAATTTCTTCTTTTTTTTGAAGTTATTACTTCTTTTAGCGGGGTATGGATGTATGGTGAGCATGGAGAAAAAAGGTCAGTTTGCCGTCACGGAACGCTCTAACACAGCTATATATTTTGCATGTTCGGGCCTCTGTTGAAATAAATAAATAGTATTTAAAGTGAAAAAAAAGTTTGCCTCTGTAAGACTTGAACCCGGTTACGACAGAATGCGGCTGACGCCTTAAACCGATCGACTACAGCGGCTCGCTACAGCGCCGAGTGAATTGTAATTTTTTTTTTTTGTTTAACCTCCGGAACCACCGTTAGGGTATATCTTCAGAGGATGAAAGGAATTAATTGTAGCGTATGTGAAAAATGCCATGCCTGACCAGGATTCGAACCCGGGACCTCTGGATGAAAGGCTGAGACGCTACCACTCAGCCACGGAGGCCGGCAAAAATTTTACTGGCGGGCACGTCTGCCATCATGCTGTATGCGGTGCCGCCATGGTTTTCGGCTCTAGAATCAAAAAGAAACTTAGCCAGATTACAATTGGTGCAGCGTTGGGGATGCCTTAAGATCATCACGGGCTGTAGAACGATCTCCGCCTTGGCAGTTATTGACTATTGACTTGATAGCCCGACTCAGAAACCCGGTCTACGGTGGAATGCCCAGACGGGACGCATCAGTCTTAATGATGACGGAGTGGCAGCGAATATGGGAAGATTCTCCAGTTGCTGCCTGAACGAGGCGCCACGTTCCTAAGCTTGGTCCTTGGCTGGGGAGGGGCTGGGGCGAGGTGGATTACTTCCTCTCTCAGTTTCTCTCTGGACACGGAGGATTCAACGACTATCTCTACCACTTCGGCAGGAGACTTTGGAACAGCTGCCTGTACTGCGGAGATACGGAGACAGTAGAACACGTGGTTCTGAGATGCCCTAGGTGGGAGGAAATCCGTAATACGTACAGGACCACGAAGGAGACACTGGAAGACGTTATAATCAGCTTGTTGAAGGACTCCCAGGTCTGGGAACGTATCGTGGATGGGTCACGGCTATCCTGCGGGAGTAAGAAGCCGAGGAGGATAGGTGGCACGATAGGTGACTCGGCGGCCTGGCGGGAAGGGACGGCCTCTTGCGGAGTCGCAGTTCGTTCCTGCTTGCGGGGACGGGCTGCGATGATGAGGCACTGGGACTCCCTAATCCCCTTGGGGATGGTGTAGATACTTTGACAGGAAGGAGTCGTGAGAAAGGACAGCCCTCTGCGGAGCGGTCGTTCGTCGCTCGGAGATGGGCGACTGTGATGAGGCACGGGGACTCCTGCCCTGCTGGTGCGAAAATGACATGCACACACCTACACCCACAAAAATTTATTACAGGTACACATTTACATACACAAACGTTTTCTACACAAAAAACACAAATTGTTTTACACACACAAACAGATACCTGACACCAAAAAAAAAGGGTGTGGATGTGTGTGTGAGTGGTCATGGATAAGATGAATCATCTTGATGTTCGTGTTTTTGTGTTTTGTTTTTATTTTGTTGCAGGTTCCCGTTTGGAGAAGACCTGGTAGAGAGCTTCCGAGTCCTGTCGGAACATTCCCCCCGAGACTGAGTTATGCTTAGTTGCGGGTCCGGTGTCGGGAGGGAGGAGTTCTTCGGAGAGGGTGGTTTAGTCGGTAGGGGGCAGGACATACTATGCCTGATAACATCTTGGCAGAGCCTGTTAGCCTGGTAGCTAACCCGGGAAGAATAGCGGCCCGGATCCGAGTCCGACACTTCGTGTGTAAATGGCATTCCTTCATCTCCGGACAAAAAAAAAAAGTTGCGCGCGAAAAAATAAAATTTATAGTAGTGTGTGCAGCCATCTTTGTACGTCACATACACGCACATATTTAAATATATACATGTACTTCAACCATCTTTGTTATACATTGTACAATATATATTACATCTATGTGTGTGTGTTTGATATATGTACCTATTTGTTGTATATAAGTTGCGCGCGAAAAAATAAAATTTATAGTAATTGTGTGTGCAGCCATCTTTGAACGTCAAATTTTACGTTCGTGAAAGAAGTAATAACTTCTGTCGGCCAGTCCCGCGAATGCAGATTTTTTTTTTTTTTTGTGAAAATACATATTTCTAATTTAATTTAATTTTGGAATTAAACATCATTTTGAGTGAATGACCATTTTAAAATTATTATTATTAAAGAAACAGTGTTTTTTTTTTTTTACGAATAAATGGTCAATTCTGGAAAGAAAAATAAAATTATAATCAAAACATTAAATATTCTAAAATTTTAATTGAATCTCTTTAATTTGTAAAGAGAACTAATCAAATTATACCCTGAAGTATACAGTATGTTGTTGAATAGTTTATATAAGCTTAGCACTTTTTTGGTTAAAGCTTTTCTACATCGGATCGATACCTACTAATCTAATTAATACTATGCACACATGGAAAAAACCCTTTAATATAAACTGAAATTTACCAGTTATTAATAAATGAAATAGCGCTCTCTTAAAAATAAAACTAAATAAATGTATAATTTATTGATGAGTTAAATAACTGTTCAACTCCATCTAGTTCTTTATTAATTCATTATTTGAAAATAAATTGTTTAAATTATTCAAGCTCTTAATGGCTTTGAATATCTTTAACTTTATCCTCTTAAACCTTCTCATATATAAACCCAGGCAACAGAAACATTTTACATATATTAAGTATGAAAACATTTAATACTTACGTTGAAAAGTTCTACGATATTTGGAATATTTTATAATATATGGAATATTAGTTTATTATTAATTTGAAATTTGAGGAATTTCTTCATTATTATTTTAATTATAATCTTATAAGAAAATGTTACTTTTATTTAGTTTATTTTCATATTTAACAAATCTGTGTGTGTGTTAAATTACTTTTAAATTCGATCTCGAAGTTTACTAAGAACTAACTCAAATGTTGTGTCTTATTTAAATTATTTTGTAAGAAAATAACAATATCTTCTTCTTCAAAAAAAAGAGTTTTTTTATAAGAATAATTAGTGAATTCTAATAAGCATTAATGCAATTTTATAATATTTTTATTGCTCATGTTTAAATTTATAAAAAGATAGCTTATTTATAAAAAAAAAATTCTTTCACACTATTTGTAGAACAAATATTGAATATTTTTAAAACACTTTTAAAGAAAACTAAGACCAAACCAAAAGTTATTACTTTTAAATTATCTGTACAAATATAGTTACAATTCTAAACGTTTTGAAGCTGAATTTCTTAAAAAAATTTATGGTGAATTTACAGAAAGTGGTTTTTGCTAATTAATTAAAAAGTTAATGCAAATATTTTTACAATCTGCGAGACATTTTTACGAAATTATTTGAAAAAACGGAAAACCAAGCAATGCATAAAGAATATTATTGGTTAAAGTATAATATGGTTTGTTGTCGCATTTCTTAATATTTTCCCATTAGTCCAAAATAATAAATGACAATTATAAAATTCTGTAAGTATGTGTATGTTTGTGAACGCGCGCGCCCGTGCAATGCTTATAATTAATCTACTGCGTGGATGGTAGATATTCCGACGTCCAGCCTAACCATTTTTTTAACGCTAATTTTAGGTAACAGAAAAGTTATAAAAAACAATTCTACACTTAGTTTAACAAATAACAACCATAAAATTGAACTTCCCAGAGCTTCTTCATGAACATGATTGTATTAAATTATTGATTTAGATTACGACTCTTATTTCTATGAATGCAACTTTCCCATATTTGAAGGAAAGAAAGATTAAAAATTAATTATAGTTGATATATAAACTAAGAATAATTTTTTATTGCAAATCTCCAGATATGGATGGTAGTGTAGAAATGTATGATCCAAAGCAATATTGACCTATGACCCCGTGACATTATACACGTGCTGATCACGTGAACAACAATGTCTTCAAACACTCCGCATTAGCAAGTCAAGATCAGCAAAATGTCATTTCAAATTCAGTTTTTTTTTTCAGAATTGTAAACAATTATATCTTGGGAATGGTTGGGCCTAGCGTGACGTGATAACTCCATTTGATCAGGATGACGTAATGTATTTTTTTTGAGGAAACCGGTTTGAAGTTTAAGAGATTAAGTACAAGGTCAAGGTCAATATTGCATCATTTTTATACGTTTGTAATCGGATCATAATGCTGGGAGACATTAATACGGCGTGGCTTAGAGAACGGATCCTCCTATTTAGCACTGAAAAGGAGACAAACATCTTTTCCCATAAAAGAATCTGTTTCTCTTCTGTTTTTTGTTTATAAAATAATTTTGTAAAAATTTCTCGCAAATGGTAAAAATATTTGCATAGATTTAATTTACTAGACATTGGATATGGGTGTACTTTGGTGGTTAGGGTTCAATTAACCATATATATCAGGAATTGTCGGTATTAGTCTGCGTAATAATACACCTCATTACAAGTAATACATATCATCCTCATCTTATTTGGCCATTAGAGGGAGTTGCTTTTTATTCACTAGTTAAACAGAAGACAACATACAAAATAAAAAAATAAGAAAACAAAAACTTCCCAAAATATTTTTTTAAGTTTTTTTATCTGTTTAGCCTCCGGAACTACCGTTGATGTATTATTTCAGAGGATGAATGAAGATGATGTGTGTGAATGTGAATGGAGAGTAGTCTTGTACAATCTCAGGTCGACCACTTCTGAGAAGTGTGGTTAATTGAAACCCAACCACCAAAGAACACCGGTATCCACAATCTAGTATTCAAATCTTTTTAAATTAGGTTATTTTTTTAAGTTAGGTGTTTTTTATTAAAACCCTCTTATTATTATTGTTTATAATTATTAGTTTATTCTGTATTTTTTTGTTATTGTAGAATAGAAATATTTTGACTGTGCTACCGTCACCAATTTCATCGAATTGTGTCAATTGCATTATACTAAACTTCATCAGTAACATATAAAATGGATTTGCAATGTATTTCAAAAGTGTTAAGACAAATATTATGTTTCCTGATAATAAGTAAAACGTAAGGTTTAACTCAGAAATAGGATATGCCATGTTTAAAAACAACAATTGAAATTGCTGTTTTTAAGAGCGCATCTTAAAAACAGCAATTGCAATTATTATTTTTATCAGATGGTAAGTTGAAAAATTTTAGGGACGTTAGAAAATGTTTGATTCTCAATGTGGGCGTTGGACGAAAAAGTTTGAAATTAATGATTTATAGCATGGTGTCAATCATTTAAACCATGTATAAGAAACTTCGACATAGTTTCTTCTACATGGTTTAGTACGAATACGTTATTAGCATCATTTAACGATTTTTCAGAAAAATTAATGTTTTTTCTTTACTAGGACTAAGTTGAGATGGGAACTAATAATTATATTAATTATTTGGAGAGAATTAATGCTGACAAACGAGTTGTAGGGCTTTACCGCCATGCGGCTTTTCTCTGATACATGGCTTACACATACATACACACGCAATTTAATTTAAAATAATGGAATTGGAAATCTTCAAAACAGTTCACGTTCTTTGTATTATTTTGTATGCTAGCAAGAACTTAATAAATTACTATATTGAAGAAAAGTTAATTATATTATTAACGAACAATTAATTTCTATACATTGAAAAGTTATAATAAATTAAACATTTCAACCAGATAACACTTCCTACAGAAAGTTTGGAATTTCGCTAGCTCTTCTTCAGATTAGTAATCAGATAAAAATATTGACGTGTAAATTTATAAAAATACTCTATTCAAACATTCTTATTAACTATTTATTGTTGTAGGATAACTATAATTCTATTTATTCAACATTAAGTTATGTAAAAGCAGTTTCAAACAGTATTAAATGTCTTGTGTAAATGCCAATTTAATTTAATGATGTATAAAGTTTTTTTAGTTTTTATTAATTTTTCAGATATAAGGGTTTCCTAAAAAAGCATGAGTTAATTTCATAACTTAATTAACAAGATATCTCGGTATCAGAATCAGATGATTTTGACTTTTACAATTTTAGAAATTGTTATATTTGGAGAATTTTTTCTTAGGATTTTGAATTGAATTAATTTCTACTCGTATAATAATTATTCTATAATTGAATTAGTTAAATATTTTAACAATCTGTTGTTTGATATTCTTTCCAATAAACTATAAAAAAATATTTTAGGAGCTCTACTTAAAGAGCCGCAGGGTTTTTTCTGAGTTCGTTATAGGAATCGCAATAGCTTCAAATCTTCATAACATAGTTAAATATATTATGTTAATCATACATTTTACAAGTATTTGTTTATAATTATGTCGATCTAATGTAAATTAATACTTATTAATTTCAAATCTTCAAAGATAGGCTTATAAACTGATTTCATAATTTTATCTAGTAAAATATTGGCTGCAGAAACTGTTGGGAATAATGAATAATATTTTTACCTTTTGAAAGTTTTCCATCTTTTTTTCAGTAGAACTACTAAATAGCATATTTTCAATGAGGTTATACATCAATAGCTCTACCAAAATTAAATACATAAAATTCGTTTTCGTAATACGCAAACTACTATCAGATTTCATGACTACGGCATAAAACTGTGCTAAGAGATACAATCAAATAGATATTCACGAGTTACACGTGTACGCACACGAACGAGCGCTCGCGCGAATACATACAACAGCATTCATATAGGTAGTCTGTAATATTTTCGAAATCTGAAGGTATGTTGAGATAGAAAATATGCCAGCTTTTTCTATTAATTAGAAAAGTGAAAGTTTATTTTTAGTAGTATAACATTACTTTTTGAAATTGTAAAAATATAAAAGATGGTTCCCAAAAGTGCACGCAGCTAGATTACTTCTACTACGTTAAAACCAAAAAAGAAACCGTTCCATTATCATTTTAAATAATTACTTTGTTAATTTAAGGTAATCAAGAAATTTTCAGTTGTGTAATGTATAATGCTTACACAGAAATAATTTGCACTGTAGATGACATCAGACACATTCGTGTAGAACAATTTTTTTCAATAACTCGTCATCTTAAAAGGCATTTTAAAGCATGTATCTTTTAAGATACTGTCTTATTCACAATAATGAAAATTTCAATAACGTTTTATTTAAATCTTTGATAAAAAATAAATTACTTTCACTTTTCATTTACTATGCCTTGAAGTGCTTTACAGCAAGGTATCATTTTTTTCATTACTTTCATAAACAAATGTGTTCGTTTTTTCAAGAGAAATTTTTATTGCTTGAAAAATAAATAATTTAACTCAAAAAAATTACATGACGTTACTTTTTATATTTTATATATAATAAAATAAAAATGTTATATAAAACAGTACACACATATTTAGGGTTTTCTCAAAAGTATTTAACAACATTTGAAACAAATGTTAAATACTACCAAATTATAATTTATTATTCAATTTAAAATTAATAATACTGGTGATTCAAGTTAATTTCTTAATTTATTTATTAATTGGTGAATTATAACCTAAGTGCATTAAGTGATTAATTAAACGAATTTTTATTACTTAAGAGGTACTTTAATGTACCTCCTTGATATATCTCCTCCTTCTTGATATATCTTTACTCTAAAATTTACACACTGTATTTACCTCATGCATGCAACTTAAAATTTTTGTCTACTTGAAAATAATCAGCCAATTTACTCCTATATTCACATTTACTTTACCAAATATTTAGTATTTTACGAATTTGTTGCAGATGAGATGAAAGAATTTCTTTATCTTTGAAATTGTCTTTATCAAAGAGCAATCACAGTTGTAATTGACGCTCCAAAAAAAGATTTAAAAAAACCAAAAAAAAAAAAAAAAAAAAAAAAAAAACCTATTCTAATAAACTAAAAACTGTTAAAGTGCCGGCCTCCATGGCGCGACTGGTAGCGTCTCGGCCTTTCACCTGGAGGTCCCGGATTCGAATCCGTTAAGTATGGCATTTTCACACACGCTAAAAAAACATTCATCTCCATCCTCTGAAGAATTACCTAACGGTAGTCCCGGAGGTTAAAAAAAAAAGAGTAAGAAAAATAGTACAATGAAAAATACCCTTAGTTTGATCATTTAAAGTCTGAATTAAAACATTAGTTTTACTTTATTTCTATAAATTATTAATAATGTATCGATATGACCATATGATTTTATGGTTATGCAAATAAATAAAAATATTCCACTTAAATAACCTCATTTAAACAGTTCCAATTTATCTTAAAACTTTCAAATAATCTCAGTATTGGAGGTATATATACTATTTCATTTGAAAAGTTCTAGATTAAAAATTAGTATTTCTTTTTTTTAAAGGTAAATCAGATAGACCAATAATTTTAGACTTGAAAGATTAATATTATTTGATATAACGATTACAGGAATATAAATTAATAGTTAAGTGAAAAAACTGGAACAGAAATACAAATAAATGTGTTTTTATATTTTTGTATGTTAATTCCTAAAATTAATCAACCTTGTTCCATCTCCCTTATTTGTAAATTTTAGTTTTGATTACAGAATTTTATGATAAGCTTTTAAAATCTTACACAACCTCTCTGAAGTAAGTTTCTAGGTATTTATAATTACAAAATTAAGAATAGAAATAATAATAATAATTAATTAATTATACAATAATAATAATAGTAATAATAAACAAATATTTAAATATATCTCTTTGTTCGTTATAAAACTAAAAATTAACATACATAAGAAATGTTTTTACCTTTTCTCTATTAGAATCTTCAATCTGTAAAAATCAATGGTCATCAATCATAAACTCGTCAAATCTACATCGTTGTCCCATTTATACATTTTTTTAAAAACCGTTCTTCTAATTAATAATTTCCATTACTTAAATTGGGAGAGAAAGTGTCAGATGGAAGTGGAAAAAATTAACTTTTAATGATGTTTACAAGGCCAGATTTTTAGGATTAATCAAAGAGTTATACGTAAAAAAAAAAAACAAAAAAAACCTCGATTTTCCATATATATTTCCGTAAAAAAGGTGTATATTACATCTTTAAATAATTTCCTTGCCGCTAACACAAGATAAAAGCACAATGTAAGTATTTATTAAAGCTAGGTAGTAGACGAAGCACAGGGTAAGATCATCGCAGATACACCATAAATGTCTAATGGTTAACGCGACATTGCAAATCATCTGATTTCGAAGTCGAGAGTTCTAAGGTTCAAATCCTACTAAAGGTAGTTATTTTTATACGATTCGGATCACCTAGATCATAGCCAACCGGGCTGGTCTAGTGGTTAACGCGACATCGCAAATCAGCTGATTTTGAAGTCGAGACTTCTAAGGTTCAAATCCTACCAAGGTAAAGGTAGTTATTTTGATAAGGATTTGAATACTAGATGTGGATACCGGTGTTCTTTGGTGGTTTTTTTTTCTTTTACCTTCACCCCCGGGCCGGACCCACTTTGAAGCATTACGCAGCTCGGGGGTTGTCGTCCACTCTAATGGGCCTCTCCGTCCACCGGCAATGCATTCGGCACGACAGGTTGGCCCACCGGTTCGGATATTTTCTTCTGCCTGCCTCAAACCCCAGGAACGGTGATTAGAGTCAACCCTAGACCCCAAACCAGAGGCCGGGACTCGGTCTTTTGAGATTTTAGATCCAGTAAAAGGCGTTCCCTTCAGAACGAGGATCAAGCTCACTGGCAGGTAGAGGGATGCGTGGGAGTACCCGTGCCTCATTACTAACGCCAACAGTGTAACCACCGGCGAACGGTAGCTCGGCAGAAGGCTGTCCCTCATCCGCTCATCGCAGCATCCTCTCGAACTTCTCATTGAAAAAAAAATGCGATGTAGTTTGCCACTGCCCGGAATCCTTCCGCCCCAGATAGCATTCGGCCAACGATATTGTCTACCGTCAATGTACCGGTGACCCTCTCGCAGTCTCGGCGGGCGACTTCCCATGTCCGATAGGTGAACACGACGTGTTCCGGTGTGTCTAGTTCACCGCAATATAGAAAGGTGGGATCATCCGCTCTCATTCTGGCATGCAAGTAGGCTCGAAACATGCCGTGGCCAGTTAGAAACTGGGTCAACCAGCATGTCACCTCCCCAAAGATGCGGTTGACTCATGGCTGGACCTGTCGGACAGTCGGTTAGTCCAACGGCCCGTCGATGTGTGCTCCCAACGGTTCTGTTACTCAGTGAACAACCGTCTGTTCATCATGCGCTTGTCCAATCCCTGAACGATTCCGATCCGATGCCTCGCCAGTTGTTGCATCGGTGGAATGCCCGCTAAAACCAGAGCTGCGTTCGTTGATACCAAAGAATACGCTGAAATGACCCTCAGTACTAGCCGACGCGGAACGCCTTCCAACAACCGCCGGTTCCGTTCAACCTCTAACGCCTTTGACCATGCCGCAACACCGTACAACATCGTAGAATTGGCCACATAGCTATACAATTTTCGCATGGAAGTCCACTGCCCAGACACATTTCCGAGAAGCCTACCGAGTGCTTTAATTACCACAATTGCTTTGTTCGCCATCTCCCGAACATGAAATGAAAATAAGCGACGTCTATCCAACCAAACTCCCAGGTATTTGGCAGCGTCTACCTGGGATATCAGCCTGTCTCATATTCAGATGTATAGAAGAGGCATGGGACGTCTTCCGGCCATGCAGATAAATGATGTTTTCTCCACAGGATAAACCCTGATTTTCCAAGCAGGTTAGCACCTTCCGAATCGCCTCGTTAGCCTTGAACGTAACTCCCTTCACGTCCGGCGCCGAGATTACAAAAGGCAGATCATCCAATCGGCACAACGCTCACTGGGTACTGCGAACGAATTGTGCCGTCAAACACTAAGTTCCAGAGGGCGGGACTGATGACAGATACATGCGGGACACCGAATGTAATCCTGAACATTAACTGTCTATCTGTTTCATCATACAATAGCCTTCTATTCTCTAGATAACGCTGAATAAGCCTTCTTATTTCTCTACAGATTCCCTTTCTCCGCAGAGCATTAAACACCGCTCCCCATTTCACTGAGTTGAAGGAATTTTTAATGTCTAGTAATACAACCACCGGAATGTGTCTGGTACGCCCCTTTGCTGCCTCAGTGACGAGATGAGACACCCGCTGTACTGCGTTGGGGGCCGACCGTCCCGTCTGGAAGCCAAATTGGTAGTCAAAAAAACCTCCGTTAGAGTCGATCTCGTTCGTCAGCCTGCTATCAAGCAATTTACATAGAGAATTTGTGACGCATATAGGCCGGTAATCGGTAGGCCTCCCTGGCTTACGTAAAAAAACCAACCGAGAGTCTTTCCACCACATGGGAATGTGATCATTCAGATAAACTGTTTAGCACTCCGATTACCTCCACAGGAGCCTTGTGCACCGCAATGCGAAACCACCTCCGTGGGAATCTCGTCCGGGCCTGGACTGGTACGGGGTTTCACTTTACTGCCAGCCGACATTGTTCCTCAATGCTGAGAAATTTTGGAGCGTAGAGAGCGATTTCCTCTAGTTCCGGATTATCCTCCCTCGGAAACAACCTGCTCACAGCAGTTGTGGCTTGATGATCCGTCAAAACTGGAGCTCGCCTTCCAAATTTGCCAGTGACGACCCGAAATCCTTTGCCTCATTGATCCTCGTCTAGACTGTCACAAAGCTCCCTTCATCACCTGGTTTTCGCTGTTGTAATTGCGGCTTTATATGTATGTGTATGCAGTCCTAAGAGCCAGGAAATCACGTCGAGCTTGAATCCGTGCATCCAGTGAACCTCTCCTTAACAACCGCTGATAACGTCGCCTGGCCCCCCAAGAGTCCCGTTGGAGGCTGGCAATATCCTCATTCCACCAGTAAGCATGTCTGTGGGGATTACATCGAACAAACACTCCAGCTGATTAACATTTTTCTTGTTTAACGGAAACAAGATCTTCGGGTGTCAGGAATTGGCGAGACGTCCCTGTATCTGTCTCCCAAACCGTATACACCCTCTTTTAAAACAATCCACCTTTCTACTTGCTGGACGCCCGCTGAGGAAGAAATGAAAACTCAATAAAAAGATGGGCCGACAGTTCTTTGGTGGTTGGGTTTCAATTAACCACACTTCTCAGGAGATTGTACAAGACTACACTTCATTCACATTCATACACATCATCTTCATTTATTCTCTGAAGTAATACCTTACGGTAGTTCCGGAGGCTAAACAGAAAAAGAGCGAGATACGCCATAAATGAGGACATTTAAAATAAATGATATAATTTCTTATGTTTACTTCATTCCTAAAGCACTATCCACAAAAAATTTAACATTTTTTTTTAGGTTGAAGTAACAGTGGCTTTAAGCATATTTTGACGAATTTATGAAAAACCACGAGTAATTAATCAATACTTCATCAAATATCAATCCATATACAAATTATTTGCTCTTTCAAAAGCAAAAGATGAAATCGTAAATGTAAAAAAAAAAAACAAATTAACAAATATTTATATCCTTTTCATTAAAAAGAGATTTTTAGTATTTTTGTCGAATTAATGTCATTACTTTAAGCGAGAATCTACGAGTTTAACATTATAAATAACTTAAATTAATATTTAGATAATTTAACTACTTTACAATTATTTATTTCTAAATTTCAAACAAATTTTTAATTTATTCTTGAAACAAGAATTGCAAGGTTCATTGTTTTAAATTTCGCTGCTTTTTCTGTTTCATATATTGGTGCTAATGTGTGTGAATCAGAGTAGGGAGAATCTTCATTAAAATAAGAAATTTCTTTCCAAGAAATTGATACTGTTACAGTAAGTAATACCTTTTTTATATCAGATGTTGAAATTATAGCTGACACTACATTCGATTTAATAATGATATTTTTATTTGTTATACTGTAGATGGTTATGTTAACTAAAAAAAAAAAAAAAAAAAAATGCAGTTATAGTAGCATTTTATAAACATCAAGTTAATAGCTTGGTGAAAACAAACATATTATTATAAGTGCAATTTTTTTACTGCATCAAGAAAATATTATTTTTTCCTTGTAAACATTATAAAATGCCAATAATATATGTTATTTATGAACGGAGCCAAGTGTTTATCCTGTTCACTCCATGGACAGCAAAGTTCAAGTTCTCTACTTGATGTCATCAGTTTTCAAATTTGTCTACGTTGGGGTTTTAATTCAGAAAAATAAAATAAAAATTTGAAAAAACTTTTAACACAACTTGTTTTTGAAATAAGAAATAATATGTTTAACTAATTGCTGACTGATATTTTAATGATTTATTAATTGCAGAGACCGCTGCTTATAATATTTGGTTTTGATAGTAGTCATAATAATTTAGATATCAAATCAGAAACGATTAAACATGTTTATTATAACAGTTAAGTAGGTAAATTTACATATAAACGCATATATGCCATTTATTTGCAAATTTATAAATGTTTATTAACCGTTTATAAATGAAAAAAGTCATACAAAATACTTATTCCCTTTCTACTCAAAAAAAAATTTGTGATAACCATTGCTGTTTATGTAACATAAAATGCATTTACTAGTACTTTTACTTTGAAATAAAACAATTTCAATATGAATATTTTCAATGATTAAATTTCTACTGTAAAAAACAGGCAACAATAAACGGAATAAAAATTGTTGAAAAATTACTCAATATAAATTTAGGAATATTTTACTAAGATTAGAATTTGTTTATATCCTAGCCTTGTGTAACAGGACAATAATTTTTTTCCTCTTAGTGAATAATTTGTTAATTAGATGTAATGAAATATTTCGTTTTATTTTTTACAGTTCGATTTTATTCTCATAAACCCACTAATTTTTATTTTAGAAAAACGAAAACTTTTAATTTCTTTTTGTTTTAATATATATTTTATACTTATTTCAAAGATTCTACTTTTCATTTTGCACATATATATTTGAGAGATTTTACAAAATAATATTTCAAGGATAATAAATTACCCGTTCTCTGTTTGCAGGCTTCTACTATATGGGTTGAAAATTAAACTCTTCAATAATGAACAATTTGTCAAACAATTTTTAAAAAACTGAAAATATGCCTTCAACTAGAAAATTATAAACAGGAGAGCTTTTAAAACATAACCTTTCCATTTTGGAATATGTATGAGAGAGTGAATAATTAAGTGATTTGAGCGCGCGTATGGGTGTGTGTTAGTGAGAAAACTGTGAAAGTGTATGCGTAAGGAATTTCAAAGCTTTATTTCATCCATTAACATACAGCTTTAATATTAGCCACTGAGTGGAGATTTTGGCTTCTAAAATATCCGTTCGGCTAAATTATTATTCAGGAAACCGTACTACGCATGAAATATAGGTCTACAGAGGAAATGTCCCCTACGATCAGATTCTATCTCTTAGTTAGAAACAGAAATTCTAATTTTCAACGCTTCGTTTTATATTCTGAAGGTTGGCAAAATTTAATGTTATTAAACATATTCGTAATAATTTAAAATAATATAATTTTTGTTTTAATGGGTGTACTAACTTTTAAAATAAAATTTTATCTTCCTTTGAAGCATAGGATCTGTATTTTAGAAGCAAGATTCTTTACTGTTTATTTTCTTAATAGATCGCATTCATAACTTTTTTTTTTAAACAAGGTGAAGAAATAATTACGCAGAAGATCAGACAAAAATGTCTCGAAACAAATAAATTTTTGAAGCAATATTATTTAAAGTGTAAAATATATCATTATATTAATCTATGAAGAAAAAAAGAAAGAAAAAAGCAATGACATCAAAAAGATCTTGATGAAAAATTATTACCCTAATTAATGAAATATAATAAATTTAGAACTATTTAGTTTTTCATTTTTAGAGAAATAGTAAAATTTATCGATTTGGAGCTATAACCGTTTTTTTTTTTTTTTTTTTTTTTTTGGGGGGTATTTTGATATTTTTGTAGTAGGAGAAATAAAAACATAATCTATTTAACAGCAGGTACGATGAATCTAACCAAGTTAATTATCTCAGTCTACCGGGCTCGTCTAGTGGTTAACGCGACATGCAAATCAGCTGATTTTGAAGTCGAGAGTTCTAAGGTTCAAATCCTAGTAAAGGCGTTAATTTTATACGGATTTGAATACTAGATCGTGAATACCGGTGTTCTTTGGTGGTTTGGTTTTCAATAACCACACTTCTCAAGAGTGGTTGAACTAAGATTGTACAAGACTAAACTTCATTCACATTCATTCATATATCATCCTCATTCATCCTCTGAAGTAATATCTAACGGTAAGAGGCTAAACAGAAAAATAGAAATTAATTATCTCGTATAACGTACATATTTCATAAACTTAAGTGTCAAAAAATATTATATAAATATAGATTTAGAAATTTACTTCCTGTAACATAAATTTTTACAATTGCAAAAACTTTTAACAGCAATTATTGTAATTTTTAATTATTGTTATGCATTATCCTAAAATAAAAAACAAAAAAATACGAACATTTTTTTTTTTTTTTTTAAATGAGTTTGAAGTGGCAAATTTTAGATAAAATTAATTTTAAAAACCTGCATTACAATTATACTCAGTAGTGATAAAAAAAACCCAATTGACAGCCTTGTAATAAATTATTCTCCATTCTTTTATGTTTTATTACTATCTATTACGTTCTGGAAATCTAGGACACCTGAAACGTAATTCAGTTCTTACAATGTAACAATGTCTTACTTTGTCTTAAGTCTTTTTTATATATATATTTATTTATTTATTTATTTAAATTAGACTATAACAGACTAGACTATCATGCATCCTTATCCAAGAATACTAAAAAAATGTAACTCGTTTTCTTTTTCACTGAACTGAATGAATTGCTATCCATCAGTATATGGCTGACCAAAATGCTGATGTCATGCCTATATGTGACAAATTTATCTAATTCATCATAGAGATAGGATGCATAGTCACTTCATTATCCTCACAGAAGGCGGCTCTCACTAGTTCCTATTGTATAAATGCTTTACATGCCTCACACCTTTAAGATCAGAGAGGGTGGAAAGCAACTAATTTAATTAACCCTTTCTGTCATGAGACAACGCATTGTTTACTTAACTTCTACTAAACAGTACATGTAAATTATGATTGCATTGAAAGAATAAAAAAAAAAGAAGAAGAAACTTCCGCTAGTTATTAAAATAATGTTTTATTTATATGAAAAAATGAAAGATTTTATTTCCCCGCTTAATGCCACACTTTTCTATTTCGCGAATTGTTACGATCCGATCAACTTTTGTTAAAAAATATTATAAGTAGGTTAGATCTAAATTTTTTTTTTACTGAGTAGAAATAGTAAATATCTAAAAATAAAAAATACTCACAGGTCATGGAATTTACATTTTAAGTTTCTTAAATTTATTTGCTTATTATTTTTTAATTATATTATTGTGTGGTTTGCTATTTACTTTTGGTTTTCTTTGAAGATGTGGAAATAAATTATTGAAATACTTCGGGCTAAATCCTACCTAAATTTATATTTAAAATTAATGTCAATGTATTTAACAATGTTATCATTCTTACAATAATAAAAATTTATTGTTACAGTTATAATTATTACATCTGTTATTATATTATTAAAAAATATAATTATTAATTTAAAAAACAACAAAGATTCCAAGCGTATATTTTGTATAAGAAAACTATATGAAAAAAAAGAAAATAAAAATAAAAATCCGCTGGTGAAACGTGCAGATTTTTATAAACAGAAAAAATATTGAGAACAAAGAACCAGATCTCATGATGATAATTTAATCTTCTGATCTATTAAAATTCTCCTTGTATTTCACTTAAAAATTTGGGGCAAAAAATTATACTTTCGAATAAAAAATCTTCCCGTACTGAATTTCTTCCGAATTTAACGTGCATTTCTAAAGAACCTTGTAAATTAATCCAATTGTTTCCTAATTCAAAGAAAGTCTTAATGTTCATGCATCATTGTCACGTTATTGAGCATAGCGTTTTTGTGTTTGGTAAAATAGTTTACCACCTAATAGTTAAGTAATTTCAATTATCTCTTACTCCAGATATGTAACGGTGTCGATAATTTATAACATATTTTATTACATTAATTAAATTTTTATGCTAAGGTTAACTTTTTCAAAAATATATAATATTCATGTGTGGAAAAGAAACTAATTTTTAAAAAATAAACGAAACATGTAGTTTTTATTTTTACATCAACATAAAATGTAAATTCATTCCCCTTTTCACAGCATCATGCTAAATATATGGTGAGTAACGACATAAAATATTTACATTTTTTATGAATATTATGTATAATCACTGCAAAAAGTTCTTGTTACCATATACTGTTAATTCATTTAATGGTAATATTTCAAGAAAAAGGAATCTGATAATCAACAGGAAGGACAATTAATAATAAACCTTGATTAAATCATACTCGAGAGTGGTAATGTAGTTTTAGTATTTAAATAAAATAAAAATATATATAAAAATAATAATAATAAAAAATAATATAGTACAGTGATTCCGCATTTGCTCTCTGCCATTACAAATGCCGGTTCCACAGGAATACCGAACCGGTCCTGTGAATAGGGCTCTAACCCGGCAGCTAGTCTTGCTACAGAAAAGATTAACTGATCACGCAAATTAAACAATCTATCGTGGCAAAGTATTCACATATGTATCCTCGTTCAGAAGCAGCCATGCCACAGGAAAAGAAAAGGAAGAGGGAGCTGAATCAGGAAGAATTTGACATGAGGTGAGCAGTCTCTGCAGAGAACTGTATTTAGAAGAACTGCCTCTGTTTACTCAGACCTAAGTACCTTATCATTAGGAAGGGAAATGGTAAATTTTGCTGGATAACTCTTTTCTTATTGCTCATGAAATAACTAATTGCGCTGGAGGCCCAGTAAAGGAAATACGGTAAAATTTCAAAAGTCTACGTCGAGACGACAAACAAAACCCAGTAGAAGATTGTTTTAAAAAAATCAGGTGAGTTTTTTGTATTCTTCAATCCTCGCAGCACTCTCAATACTTCAAAGGATATTGTCGAGACCTACTTAATTGTTCTTAGCAGGAAATTGTGCAGAAGTTATCACCGCAGTGAATAATAGAGTGCCGAAGCCTAAACATGAAAAGGAATGACGAAGATTCCTTTGATGAGGAATGGAGACCTTTTCCCTCACTTTTAATACACCGATGCTGCCAGAGAAAATGCATACTAGTAACCTCCGTCCGGATGTGCGAGCATTCGTACCGCAACCCATGCGATACTTCAAATGCCAGCGGTTTGGCCACACCATGGTTCTGTGCGAGAGAACAGAAATATGTGTGTATGGTGAAAATCTCGTGTAGAGGAACAATGCAAATATTCTCCTGTTTGCGTCAATCGCAAATGACAGTATCTATGCCCGTAAACAAACTGTCCTGTTTACAAAGAAAAAGTAACTCAGCAAATTAAAACCTTACAGACGGTCACCTATTTTGAGGCTAAAAAATTGTAAACACCCGCAAATCTAAGCCGTCAACCTTTAAATAAATATCCTGAGGCAGCGAGAGCTGTTTCTACCGCAAGTACTGATGCAGATTAGCTACTCAGTAGTGATGGTCACACGGTCAAAATCATAGCGACAGATACCAACTAAACAAAATCACACAGGGGAGGATTGTTTCCTCTCTTACCGAGGAGGCGTCTGCTGCAACCTCTGTCGTAGGTATATCTCCTGATTTCGACTGAATCGGTGCCTACACCAAGCATCGAATAATGCCAATAATCTCATCCGTGCTTTCTTGTTCTCCGCTTCAGAAGCTGGAAGCTACACGGACGTGGTATACTCTTAGGACAAGAAGAAGTTCGTAGAATAGAAAAAAAAGAAAATAGATGGCTGTCCAAACAGTACAAGATTACATCCCTCGTATAGAAAAATAAAAGAGAAACCAGCAATGATTATCCTCCAGGAATTTTTGACAATCATCAGTAACCATGAGAATAAATGGAAATGTTTACCAATGGTTCTAAAACTGAAGTTGGTGTTGGATGCTCTATATATAAATAGAGAAGCTTATTTGTGGGAACTGCCAGATATGGCAAGTGTTAACACTGCATTGCATTGGTATACAGCAAGTTCTTCGCTACCTGTACGTTTCTTTATAGAGATAATTCTTTTGTTCCGACGCTTTAAGCGCACGTATTACTATTCGGAAAAAAAAAAACGTTGAGAATGTCCTTACCGCAAACATTCTGTCCATTCTGTATGTATTAATTTGAATAGAACAGTGATGTGTATTATTGGTATGGAAATCGGAGCAAACAGTTTTCATCAGGAAATTAAAATGCAGATTGTGGATATTAGTGTAGACCTTAAAAATTATCTACCTAAACTATCAAAACTACGTGCTTTGTGTTCTGCAAAGACGAAATTAAATACGAGAACACTAAATACGAAATGAAATGCAATTTAAATTACTTCAATATTAATGGAAGAGCGACCTGAACTGACTTGCCGAGAACAGATGGCGGTAACCAAACTCGGAGACGGTTAACAAATTCATACTTGTTAACCGACGAAGAAACACTCATGTGAAGTGTATGTGATAAATCACTTAATGTTAAGCATGTACTGGATGAGCACAATACATGAAAAAGAATTTTTTTTTTTTTAACTAATTGCATGAATCCAATTTATGGTGCTGCATCAGTGTTGAACTCGCTAACAGGTTCCGCTATATATTATTAGTTTCGTATGTATTCCTGCGCACTACCAACTTAACCTGTTTCGTATGTATACCTGCGCACTACCAACTTAACCTCCACCCCTGGTAACCACCCTTCCTTGACTTCTTGGAACCGCTAAAAACAAATGAATACCTAGAAAGATGGGTTTGGATTAAAAAATAACCTTCCTGCTAATTTAGAGAATGGTAAAAAATATACATGTTAGTAAATTACTAACGCTTTTGTAGTCAGCCTTCGAGGAATTCACTATAGTTATGTTTGATTGAGAATTTTCTGAGTGAAGGCATTTTACACTCAAACATAGAGTTCTCAATTTAGATGGTATTATCCTACATTTTTTGATATTTTATTTTACTATGTGTGTAATGTTTTTATTTTACTTTTGTGTTTCATATAAATGTAGCACAATATTACCTTTACTATGCGCTTTACACCTTGTAAATATTATGTGCGGTCGTTTTGTTAAAATTTTTCATGTTACATGGTTTTTGTTTTATTAAAATATAAGGTACATAAATCTTAATATTTCATGATCCTGCTGGTAATTGGATTACTTTTTAAATAACTGACAAGGACTAAAAAACTTACAAGTCGATATTTAAATAACGCAAAAAAAAAATAAATGAATGATTATGTACATTAACGAACCGTAAATTACGTAAAATGGGAAAAATTTTTCCATTTTTTTAACAGCAATTGTAATTGTTTAATAACCAAGGGATTTTGTTTTATATTATGTTTTTATACGAATATAATGTAGTAAGACATAATTTTTGAATTATAGTTAACTGAATAACAACGCATATATTATTTTCACACCCTATTCTCTTGCACAGAATTCAAGTCTATATAGATAAATTTAATGTAAATAAAAAAAGCCGGCCTCCGTGGTGAGAGTGGTAGCGTCTCGGCCTCTCATCCGGACTTCCTGTGTTCGAATCCCAGTCAGGCATGGCATTTTCACACAAGCTACACATCATTCATCTTCATCCTCTGATACCTAATACTTAATAGTGGTTCCGGAGGTAAAAACATAACTTAATTAAGTAAAAACTTCATACTAAGTTTCACTTAAGAGTTTAATTAAGTTAATTAGGAAACATCTTAAGTTGGCCCAAAGTTTGGTAGACCAATAAAAATTACGTTACAGTAGAAGACTGACGCATGGCTTTATTTAGAATTGTCTATATATATATATATATATGTGTGTGTGTGTGTGTGTGTGTGTGTGTGTCATAAATTAATTATTTTCATGTAATGATGTCTAGAGAACTTGTTATCTTAGCATCTCACTGTAATTATATTTGTACATGAGAGAATTGGCTCCCATATTCTTTATTTAATCTTCTTTATTAAAAACTTTCCTACACATATTTAATGAACACAAAATTCACTAAAACCAAAACTGTAAAATTAATGCACTTTGTTTCCATACCGTTATAGTAATTTTTTTGCTTAGTTGCAAAATATATTAATGTTTCATAACTCACAACTAAAACAAAAACTTCTTTGATATCGTTATCCGTAACGTTTTTGAATACGTTATCCGTCATTTGATTTTTACATTTGTTAGACCTTTGTTACGTAAATTCTTGTTTGATAAAATTTATAGTTCATTTTTTGCTATAAATAGCAAAATTTAACTAGCTAATAACAAAATTTTCGAATATGTTTGAAACGTAACAATATTTACAACACTTCATTGAAATATAAAATTAAAGACATTAAATTCCAATATTACGTTACATTCCCACTTTTTGACAAAACGTTTTCCACGTTGGGTAGAAATGGACCACTTTATTTTGTAATCAAATTCATAGTCTTGTTTTGAAAATTTTTTCTGGTTTGAATATTTAATTTTATAAATGGGAAACCGTATTTTCTGTTTTAAATTTTGAATAAATCTAATAATACTGTAAAGAAAAACTGGTAGTATGACAAAAATATGATTTTTTTTTTTGTTTAATATCTAATGAATAATCGTAGCCAAATATTAAGTAACTATAATTTGTATCATAATAATTAAAAAATAAAGCTAAAAAAAATCGGGCTCCCCGCTTGGGAGTAAAGTGAATCTCTCCTAAAAGCCCAAACACAAGAGTGAAAAAACACAATAAACGATAAACGAGAAGACTTTATTCAAATGATTAAGCTTTTTGCGAAAGGTCATGACTTCTTGTTCACTAAAAAAACCATACTAACATGATAACGGGTAAAACCGCTTTTATAGGCACTTTTCTTCATAAAGAAAGCTATTTTCACTTTTAATTATTCATTAATTTACACATTTACGTGTTTTTGCTCTTCTCTCATCACATAAAATGAAATAGCTATTTCTATTGTTCTCCAACAGCAATATAGAAGTTTCGTCTGTATTTCATCATATGACGCAAGACATCAGGGATTCAAAAAATATTAGGATATGTTTCAAAAGGTTATTATGAAAAACTTGTTTAATAAACTATAAATACAGATATAATAGAATAGGTAGTGGATTCGGGTAGACGATTTAAGAAGTCATAAAGAAAGTTGGCAAAGAAATTCAAGAGATGCCTGTATATTTTTCTTAGAGAAAAAGACACAGTAAACAAGATATAACAAATATAACCGATATTACAACTACTAAAAAAACTATTTCGTTTTAAAAGTATCAGTGAATCACCTTACAACAAAAACAGAATGATATAAAAAAATGATGAATAATACAAACCCCCGCATTGTAAAGGATACCTGTACATGTACAGGTATCCTTTACAATGCGGAACCAGAGTAAACATTTGTTTACTCTGATTCCGGAAAAATAAATTGATATACAAAGAAACTCAGTTCTATTTTCTACTCTAAAACTCCAATCCTTTGTTTCAAATGTAGAGAAAGAATAAATTAAGTCGTGCAAAAACTTGAAAAAAATTCACTCGCCACAGGACTGTTTCAAAACAGTCAAGTAACAATTGGTTTAGAAAAATCTAATCTAATCTATTTAGATTAATATTATTATGCTAAAATTATTATTTTGTAACTGACACAGCTCCGTGACGAGTGAATTTTTGAAAATTTTTTTCAAGTTTTTGCACAAAACTTAATTTATTCAATACTTTTTCTCAGCGTTTGAAGCAAATAATATTCAGTTTCTTTATATATCATTTTTTCCGGATTCGAGGTAAAAAATTATTTTTTGAGGGATACCTCACATTGTAACTGTTTTTCGGGGGTTTGTATTATTCATCATTTTTCTTATATCATTCTGTTTTTGTGGTAAGGAAATTTACTAACACTTTTAAAACGAAATTGGTTTTTCTTGTGATTGTGATAATAATTACTAAAATTATTATATAATAATGACACATGATTGGTGCCTTATTCTGAAAAAAAAAAAAACAAAAAGAAATAGTTTTCTTATTATTAACCGTTATATAAAATGTTACATTTTAAGCCGGAGCGCATCTGTTTTGTATCATTGATCAAAAGAAGTAAGCCGAGGCTATTAGTGTCTGGTTCTTAACAGGTTAATCCGGGTATTCTTGTCACTCTTTTCAAGAAAATGCTTCGTTGGCAGAAAGTAAACCCCTTTCTTAATCAGGTCCCGTCTGCTTTTCCCTTGACTCTCTTCGACATTATAGTCTGTCCAAATTATTAAAGTATTCATTACCAACTTTTTAATTAACCACGATGAATAAGATCGTTATTAATTTAACAGAGAGGGTTTAGTTCCTTTTTTCTACAAAAATTGAGATTAATTAATTTTTCAGTCAATTAGAATATTGTAACCTACCGCGATCTAAACTGATTAAAAAGTGAACGAATTAATAAATGAAAATTAATTTCAGAAAAGAATTGAGTTATATTTTATTGGCAGCTAAATTACGTTAATGTGTAGAAAAAATATAATAAAATTTCGGAAGAAAAATTCATTAAGTTTGTCAGACTTTACGTTCTCTCATTCCCTCACTCTCTCTCTCTCTCTCTCTCTAATAGTTAGACTTACTACTTATCTGTTATATTAAATAACATTCAATTAAATACAAAATATTCAAAAAATATAAAATATTCATTTTTTAAAATTTAAATGTCAATTCTATTAATGTTTCATAATATTTCTCTCATTCTGTTAATATTTCTTTCTTGATATTCAATATTTCTTTGCACGAAAGAAGTTTATCGTTAACTTACAGTTTTTATTTTTATTCTGACAATTTATGCTGCAAGGATATAGATGATAGTTAAAATTTATAGAAAAGATTTCAACTTATTAGAGTAATAAAACCGCCATATAGTTGGTTGTAAATAAAGATATTTTCCAGGTTAAATACCCGAAGAGATATAGTAACAATATTTTAGATACAGTTGAAAAAGTTGAAAAGAAGGTGTAATTTCTGATATAAAATATTGGTGATATAGATCCGCCGATTTAAAAAATAATAATAGTATTTAAAGAAGAATATAATCCTATGTCGTCATTAAACTGAGTTTTTATTCTAAAAACAAGTATTGCTTAAGGAAATGGTTCGAGATAACCATAATGTGTGTTGTAGTACCGCATTAAGGATCTACTGAATTATCGTTTGTGTAATAAGGAAACGTAAATAACAATGCATAGGCCTAAAATATTCAATTTAAGAAAAATATTTACAACGTCTGTATCTCCTTTTTATTTTCTTTTTTTTTGTCTTCAATCATTTGACTGGTTTGATGCAGCTCTCCAAGATTCCCTATCCAGTGCCAGTCGTTTCATT
>JAAAKQ030239273.1:0-11132 GCA_010016005.3 Zanna intricata | reverse complement strand
CTGACCGGGATTCGAACCCGGGACCTCCGGAATGAAAGACCGAGACGCTACCACTCGGCCACGGAGGCCGGCATATAGTGAGAGATGAATTTAGATAAAATTATTAAAGTAAATTAATACGACCGATTGAAACTAAAAATTAAAAAGTTCTATAAATTTTTACTTAACCATGTATCTCACGGTTTTCCACTCTCCATTGCATCCAGATTTAAGTTCTGTAATATTATTTGAATTACGAGAAATTTTGATTTTGTAGTCGATAGTAATCGGATGATATTACTGTTTATTTATTCTCAGTTAATTTTAATATCTATATTAAGAATAACGGGGTTTTAGGTGTAAAAAGTAAGAACATTTTTTTATGCTTCGGCACGAGTAGAAAAATATGTGTAATACTGCATGAATAATCCCGAACGAAATTTCCACATTCTCCGCTTCGTTTGCGTAAGCCGAAAATGGTTACCCTGTGTTTGGTGGCATGATGAGAACTATTAGTAGGCTACCGCAACCGAATAATTCATTGACGGTTTACAATTTTTAATTCTGGAGAATCGTCGTAGTATTGTTCAGATCAGATAAGACCTAAACGTCTCAATCTATTGATTGAAAACTCAGCTGGTTTTATATACAGCGAAATTTTTGTCAGTAAAAATGTTTTCTTTGTAAACATGTTACAAGAATGGAATAAATGGAGTAGGACGACAGTTAGAACACTTTTTCCTGTATGTATTAAGCATGTAATAAAAAACTTCATTTATTTTTACTGATTTTTTTTTTTTACTGACTTTTATCCCATTCCGCGTAACATAAATTTTTCACATCTTCAAAAACTATTTTTACCAAAAGATTAATTACAATTTGTTCATAGGTTTCACATTTAGAGAAGTTACCAAAACGTTTATGTAGGCTGGTTCTTTTCCTTTTCATCACAATTGTATGAAGTGGGATAGTACCTTTTCAGCAGTATTTATGTTATGGTCCCACGATTCTGATTTTGTTCTTTTGATCTGCTTAACTAAGTTGAGAGAAGTAATAAAAAAAAGAAAATAGCTTGGTAGTTATACAATAATAACTAAGTTGAGAGAAGTAAAAAAAAAAAGAAAGAAAATAGCTTGGTAGTTATACTATAATCAAAGGGAAAGTATGGCAATCGTCCCAAAAAATATCCTTACCACTTTTTTTTTGCATTTTTTGACTTCAAGAGAGTTATGAAATATCAAAAATGCAAAAAAGAGTTTTTTCACACGCTCACGTGTGTGTGTGTCAACGGTGGGATAGCACGGCATTTATTTAGGAAAAGCGACTGTAATCTTCGCATTAGGCATAGTAATTTATAAATACAAGGCAATAACTATTAGATTTTAAAAACGGTCTCAAAGGGATGGGTTGATAGACGAAGTTCAGGGATCGTGTTCTCGGCTGGGCGTAGTCATGAAGATGACCAATAAGATTTTATCTTACGAGTATTAGAGCTCTCTTTAAAAAAAGGTTCTCTTATAAAATTTTTCCTGATATGATTCTCAAATTGAAAAATAAAGGTTTTAGTCAAAATTTTAAACTTTTTTCCTAGTTTCGTGTTTTCAACTTTAATTTGATACTCTTACATTTGCTGGGAAAGTTGAGCAACGACATAGCTAATTAATAATTAAATATTTATTTTCTCTGTATTTTAGATTATTCACTATATTTTCTCTTTTTATTAAATCTCATTCTTGGAGTTTATTAGATTTTCGTAATTGGTTTATTTAAAACTTATAAGTTTTTAGTTATTATGGCTTTTCTTCTTTTATTAAAAAGTTTCTTTTGATCTATTTACTAATGGGTATGTTTTAAAATCATTTTTGTTTGTAGGTGTTCTAGTATTTTTGTAATTTGCTTTATGGTTATTCTTTTATTTCATTTTCTTCTCAAATTTTCTTTTGAAAATTATTGAATATTTTTTATTTGACTTTTACATTATTTATAACTGAAGTGTTGGGTTATAATTTAAGTTTTGGTGATTTTTAATACAGCTCCATGTTGTATCTTAACTGTCGTTAAATGTTAACTGATTAAACTTACTGAATTTGTCTGTCTTCTTACTTGTTTCCTTTTTTTTTTTTTTTTTTTTTTTTTTTTTTTTAATGTATGGCTGTAAATCTTTTTCTAGACTCTGATCTTCGAACTTTTCTATTTTGTTTTTTTTGTCTTTTGCTTGTTAGAGTGGATTTTCTTTTCCTTATTTAATCAGATAAGTTCTTTCCTTCTTTTTAATGTTCTCCGATAAATTTAGTAGAACTGTTGGGTTTTTCTTGCTTAAAGCAAAGACATTAGCTGAACTTGTTCGTACTTTAACAACCCGATGGTTGAAGAACAGTCGATAGAGTATTGCTTCGAATATCAGAAGTCTGTAATATTTTTATTTTGAAATAGTTATTAAGTTTCTGATAAAATTTTTTTTTAATTTTGCTTTCTTTGTTTTAAATTTTTATTTAATCTTTAAAAATTAAGCAAGCAATATTGTATGATCAAAATCCGCTTATATTATTGCCATGTATTTCACGACAGGAACTATATTCATGTTCACTGCCGTAATTATATGTTAGTATTTAGCGCCATATTGTTCAACAATAAAATTAACTGATGAAGATGTGTGTGTTTAGTTTGGTTTATTGTTTATTCTAAATAAATTTTTGTTAACTTCAATGAAAATTGTCATTTTTTGGAGGATTATTTTATTTGAGATGATTTATTGTAATTCTTCATACATTTTATTCACTGTTAATTATTTAATTTCAACATGTTAACTACAGCCTACAACCTCAGTTATAGGTTATATAAAAACGCCACTCTTTATTTTCATCTACTGTTTTTACCCTCTACGGATCCCATTCATAATGTAACCAAAAATAAAAAGATTATTTGATAACTTTCATGTTCTTTCGGTTTATCCCTTCATAGCGTCCCCTGCAGTGTTAATGTACGGCTCCTGGGGATTATTTATACTAATAGATATCTTGTTAAGAACATATCTGTCTTATAATTGTGCAATTTTTCTTTTAACATTTTGAGCAAAATATGCAAAAAATAAAAAATAAATTCAGTTTTTGAAACGTTCATGTTTGAAGGTAATATGTAGGTTTTTAAACGAAGGAACACAGTTTGGGAGTGCGGGAAAGTAAGAACAGCAAGCGTGTGTTTGTCAAAAATTCTTCAATTAGAAACGATGTCAAAGAGATCGCATCGTCGGTCAGAGATCTTACGATTGCTGGTCTACACCCTCTGGCCACTTATTTCTCTCTGATTCTCTTAAACATCAAATTCCCTACCCCAAAAAACGATTATTTTCTTGACTATCGGTCTCCCAAAACGAACTCCTGTTGAATGACATCCCTTCCAGTAAAAAAAATAATAAATATTAATTGTTTGGTTTCAAATTACCCTCCAGCTGATAGCGCTAGCTGGAGGACATTCTCAGTATTAGTGTTTTGTTTGTTTTTTTTTTATTCTTTTTTTATTATTGTTAGAACATGTGAGTTTACAAGGACAATTTGGACAGTTCGTTTATGTACGCCAGCACGGCCTCTACATTACATAGTTTAATATTGTTAGAACTTATAAATATAGTGTGCTTGTTTGTTATTCAATGTGTAATTACTTATTCCAAATACAGTACATTAAGGTTTCTATTTGCTACAACGTACAGCTCGTTACATTAATAGAAAGTCATATCTGAAAGACTTTCATGTGCGGTTTTTCTTTTCCGTTTACCGATTACTGGGTTTTGGTTTTTAATTCTTTAAATGTATATATACTGTCATCACCCGTACGGCATCTTTGGATCTTTATTCGAACGATCAAGTTTCGCAGCAGTAAATTTTTTCAATTCTTTTTCTCAGTCGGCTGCCGTAGCAAAAAATTTACCTAATAAGTTCCATTAGCCAGTCTTATCGCGACATCGAGCGATACTAACTTATAAAAATTTATATTTATCTCACAGTTAACAAACGGAATCAGTCTATTTACAATCGTCATCAGATTTGAAAAGGTAATTTATTATTCTGGATACCTATTCTACATTATTCGAAATCATTCGACCTTACTGTGCACGATTCACACATTCCTTCGTATAACTTTGTAACATTTTAATCATTTCTGAGTGTGTTTTCTCCAGTTTCCATAAATAACTATGCGTTGCTCATTACTTTCATATTTTTTATCGAAGAATCGCCCCGAATGCCGTACTGAACGTATTATCATTCAATTCAGGATATGATAACTAAGAATGCTAGCGTCACACGGGTATTATGTAAGTGTGGCTAAAGAGTTTCGGTACCCTAAAGAAGATGGCACCACGCCATAGTACTGAAGTTTTTTTTTTGTTATTTTTTTAAAAAAAGGGACAGTGATTTTTTACACTATTCCACGACATATCATGTTTTTAAATATGTCAATTTTAATATCGAATATCATCCGCAATCTTTGGGTGCTATAATACACCGGCTAATCGAAGAAAAGAAAGGGAAACTACCATTAAATTTTCGTAACCCTGGCTCAGGTTGCTGGTTATTTTTGAATACGACAGTTATCGAGAGTAAATGGAGTTTTGTGTCGGATCATCTAGAAACGTTTAATTGTATTTTCTATAACACATAACTAACTTATTTTCTCAGATAAAAATATTATTCTTAACAACTCATATCACAATTCAACTCTTGACTGGTTATTATAATTATTGAGAGAATTTAAAGACTTTTTCTACTAATTTTTGTAGGAAATGTAAAATAAAAAAATAAGAATCTGTTAATTTAGGGATTTATATACAGTTTTTGAAGACTATAAAATTATTAGTATTTAATTAATATTTCCCCTTACCTTAGCATATGACATCATGAATTACACTTATATGTTATGTTAAAACAAACAACGTAATAAATATGTAAATGCATTATAAAAAATTTTAATGCGAACCTAATTAGACAACGGAATTACAATATTGGCTCAGACGTATAGGTCAGAAAATAATTCGGATTAAGAGATAGATTAGAGTGCCACGATTAGACACGTCAGGAATATTATAAACACTATAGAAAAGAAGATTTTTTTATCGATCGTTTCATAACTGACCGAATAATATAAGCAGGTCTTTACGCGTACGCATAAACGAACATACTAATTAAATAATTGTTTAAACTAAATTTTTATGTATTTGGATTCTGAACCTCAGTACGTTGAGAAATACAAAAATCCGGTCGGCATATCAATTTTTGACTCATTTACTCGTACTTCCTGCTGTTTATAACAGCCGGGAAATAAATCCGTTCCTTGATAGTAAAATGCCACAAAGAAGTAAAAAACAATTGTAAAAAATGTAAAATTATTAACTTTTATCGCGTAATTGTGAATAGTATTTATTACAGCGGTTCCTGGCGGTTTTTCACTCGGTCGCACGTTCGCATAAATTTTATCTTTCATGCAAATATTTGTGGTTAACATAGTCGCTATTATTTTAAATTTATTATTTTTAACCGAAAATGAACGGGAGAATTACAGAACAAAGGCATTAAAAGTATAAATAAATACTTCACATTTCACTATTATATTCAAAACTAAATAGAGGGCCTATTATAAAAATTGTAATATATATTTCTAAAAAAAAAATAAAGAGGTTTATACATTAAAATATATTGAAAGTTTTTATGGCGTTCGGATTTGATTCCTATCGTTTGAACGTCGGCGGAATGCTTGATAATCATAAGAAATGATAGGCGATACAACATTTTAAAAATATGTTTGTTATAGCGGCTTTCCCTAAAAGACAATAGCTTTTGTGCAATTTTTCATTTTTATTTCCTTTAAAAAAAACCTGCGTGAATTGGTTATAAGTCCACCAAATTGCACACAAATTTTGTTTAAAAATGTATAAGGTCCATCCGACATTCCACCGTTTCCTCGGTAAAAAAACGAACGTTCTCGATTTAATCCTTAGTTATTTTTATTTTTTTAATGTAACTTTTAAAGTTAAACTTACATAACTAACCAACTAATATTGATAAATATATTAATTAAAAAAACATTTGTGCGCATGCGTGTAGCTCTGGTTTTGGCAGTCTCTAAAAAGATTACACTTGTAATCTTAGACACTTGTATTAAAGATTAGACTTGTATTACTTGTGAGAAGAAGAATCTAAAAGATCTCCTTTTTGAAATAATGTCGATTTTCATCAGAGGAATTTTGGAGAAAACTTTATAAAACTTGTTTTTTACCTACAATATATATATAAATATACAAGTAATCCAAAAAATAATTTTCAACAAATCAACTCCCACTACTTAAAATTTAAATAAATGTTTTTTGTGAACAAAGAACATATATTTCAATTTCTTCTCTTAGATTTCAATCATTTTCAAACATTTCTGAAAGTTTATGCTTCATAGGGCTATCAAGAAGTATCTATAATTTTTAAAAATTATAGACCTTGGACCTAAAATGCAGAAAATTTTTTTTAAGAGATTCTTATTTTAGCATTTGGTTATTGTTAGATTCAGAAAAAACTTTACTGTTTAAGCAAATTTGTTAAGCTACCTACATATAAATACCCCCCCCCCCGACACACACACACACACACACACACACACATATATATATATATCTGTTTTCTGTTGTTATTTTTTGCTCTTAATTCTTTTAATTTTTATTATTAAACTAGCAGATATCCGTGTGTTCCCACACGACTGTGATTGTTGTAGCAATTAGTTTATAAATTGTTAATAGTACGTGTAAAATATTTCTTACTGTGCTTAACAATATCCAAAATATGAAGTAATAAAATCATCATCCTTGTTTCCTCGATGCGTAAAATCAATATTTGATGATTTTGAAATATTTAGAAACACCCAGTAATACAATTCATATAAATATAGAGATAGATGAAATCTTAATTTTTGTAGAATAATTTCAAATAGTGTTTTTTTTATACATTTTTATACTATTTTTGGTTTTTCCGTTATCAGAGCAATTAAGAGCTTGCTGTTCTTTCTTACTCGAGAACATGCTACATACAACAGCCCATGAAGGAATGAAGCAGTTCGTAAATCTACATCAGCTCTACGTAAAGTTTGACCTTGTGACTTATTGACGGAATTACAAAACATATGTTATCTGGAAACTGTCGAGTCTTTTAAATTGAATCGTAAAGTTACCAGGTACGATTGGAATTCTAGTGATAACTACAGTTTCTCCTTTAGCGCACACTGTTAAAATAGTCGCTTCGATGATATTAATTTTAGAGACTCTGGAATACATTTATTTTTTTGAATATGAGTAAAAATTTATTAATTTTATTTTCTCGTATATTTACTTTTTAAGAACAACGTTCAGTTTTTCTAGTATTCCGCAACATTTCTGCACGTAGTCAACGATGGAAATATTATTTAGATATGAAACGGTGTGAGAATAGCAGAGAAATTAACTTTATTAAATTGTGTTTTTATAGTTATGATTTTACTATGCACCGGTTAGCCTGATTAATATTTAAATACGATATAATAAATATCACCGTTAAAAACAATTACAATTTAATGGACATACAACCTATTAATATACAGAATGATTCAGGAAGTAAGGGAAACAATTTGAGAACTAATTATAGAGCTTGAAAAAAGTTCATGGAAACATATGTCCTTTCTTTTTCTGTTTAGCCTCCGGAACTACCGTAAGGTATTACTTCAGAAGATGAATGAGGATGATGTGTATGTATTTAAAAACATATGTCCGAAAACGCGGTTGTTAACTAGTTTCGGCTTGCCAAAAATTTAGTCGAATTTCAGTTCTCCGAAATGAAGTCTTTGAAATTTTTAAGGCATTATGTAAGGGTTAAAAAACTTATGGTTTCTTTTTTTTTGACCTGAAAAAATCGAATAAAACAGTTCCCAGAACGTATCTCCGATGTTTTCATGATATCCAATATAAAACAGAAACATTCGGTTACAAAAAACACGTTTTTTTTTTAGGTTTGAAGTAGAATAACTTCTTTAAAGGAGTAATAAATGCGTAAAAATTATTATTGCAGAAAATTTAATCGTGAGAAAACTGATATAATAAAGTCTATAAAAAACAAAGATTAACTTTTATTATTAAAAACAAAACAGAAAAATGTTATGAATTTGTAAAAATTAAAAACAGCTGTTTTTAGTACAATAAATTTAGGTTATAATTGGTTATGTATTAATAATAAACTTTAGGCCTTTTCTCTTTAATCGCTCTGAATTTTTCTGCATATTATACTATATTGGTTAAAATTTCAGTATCTGTTCTCTAATGAATTTATAGTTCTTTAATTAAATATTTGTAAAGTAACATAAATATAAGTACAAAGATTCAAACCGACAGTATGGTATAGTCCTGAACACCACAGTAATACACAGACGCAATTTAAAAGGCTTAGCTCTACTAAAAATAATGGTCGATTTGTATTACACAGTTTTCGGTTCACTTTCGTAAACTAATCGTACTCGCTCTTTAATCATAAACAAGGGAATACGCCGAACGGTAATCCTCGTTTAATGAAAGATTTTATCTAAAGCTTACTGGCGTTATGTATAGCGGGAAAAGAGATTTTGTTTAGAGGGCAAAAATAATCGATTGTACGTTCGTCTGTTTTACTTTTTATTCACTTTTACGTACGGAGAACATCGGTTTCATTAAAAATTGACACTCCACTATTTTATTTTATAGCTCAACGTTTATATTCGCCCTGAATTTGTACATACTAAAATTTCAGTTGCAGAATTTTATATTTCTATATATGCACTTATAGCGTTCGAAATATCGTTAAGATTAAACCTAAGACCAAGAAATTCAGTACGGCAGCGGTTGTATTGTAGTAAATGATTTTTTTTTTTTTTTTAAGTTATTTGTTTATTAAAAATCAATAAGCGAATAGTCGAAGTAAATATGATTTAATGAAAATTGCTAAGTATTTATTTATTCTTCTGTCAAACGATAATAATCTCGAAACATTTACGAACAAAATTTCTTAATCCCTTAAAATTAAAGATTTTAATAATTTTTTCTGTTAAATTTATTTACTTAAGAAAAATTTATCTTATTTATATTTAAACTTTATCAGAGAGGAGAACAGTTTTGAATTTTATCGTGATTTTAGCCAGGAGTTAGAGTTTGGAGATACATGATTTTGGAACTCTGTCGTTATATAAATGAAATTTGTCTCGTTTAGAGTACAAAAGTCGTCTCGGTCTGACATTCGACAGGTTTGAGTAATAAAGATATAGAAATCAACCGCGCTAGAGGTTTAAGAAATCTTATAAAATTATTTGTTATCCTTATAAAATTTAAAAGAAGAAATACCGAGAAAACGTCCTTTCGCTTCTTAACAATAATCAGTTCTTTTCTCTAAGCTTAATACAAAATAAATTCGTCACAGAGCTTCACTTCTTTTTGAATACTAGAACGTGGATACCGGTGTTCTTTAGTGATTCGGTTTCAATTAACCACACTTCTCGGGAGTGGTCAACCTGAGATTGTACAAGACTACACTTCGTTCACATTTATACACATCATCCTCATTCATCCTCGGAAGTAATACCTTACGTTAGTTCCAGAGGCTAAACAGATAAAGAGAAAAGAGCTTCACTTCTTAAAATCGATACTGAAGGTATCGACTAGGAAATCGATACTGAAGGTATCTATTGACTGTTAGGAAATCAATGTTTGGCGACGAGTATAACAAAATACGGATGGGATAATCGGAAGAAAATACCAACGCGATGTTTGGAGAGACACGGCCAAAAGAATTATATTAAGATATCGGAAACATTATCATATCTATCGACGGAAATCGAAGGCGGATCGACCACTCTAAGAAATGAAATCACAAGAACTAAAGAAGACGGCTATCGATTAAATTACAGCTTTAGCTACAACGTACCGATTTCAAATCTTTAATGTTATCTAGACTGTAAAAATACTATGTCCTATTGTAGAGGAACGACTATGATTTTGACATTACCTTCAAAACAGGAATGAACTCCAGTTTTGAGTCGATAGTCTGTCTACCGAACTTTTAATTGATTGTATATGAGCTCTCTCGATCGTTGGTACCGAACTGGATGAACTCTATTGATAAATATAAAAAATAAAAAAAACGGATCGCGTCGGGAATTTGTCTGTTTCATCGCTTAGTCAGTCGTACAAATGAGTAAAGAAGATAGGCGATCGTTAAATTAAGAATATCTCCTTAAAAGTTTGTACGACGTAAAATAATGTTCTTTGAACGACAGCCACATGGCTGTATATCATATTTCTATTCGATCGGGTACATTATTGGGCATTGAGTCGTTAATTTGTACCAGAAACCTAACTTTTCGTTGTTTTGTGCTCGATCGAAATTGAATAGATTTCAAACTTTCGAAATTGATCCAAAGTTTCTTTGAGTATTATTTGTATTTCTTCAAATTTTTTATTGGATTTTTTACACTGTGTTTTATTTATTAGTAATTATGTACTGTAACTTTTTTTTTTCCAACCGTATTCTAATAGTTTATTTTCCTGAAAGAAGTACTTTTATGTTCGTTTAACTTTGAACATCTGCTCTTTACAACACCTATCAATGCCTAAGTTCATTTACAATACCTATGCTCTTTTTTAATAGTTTTATGCATGCGTTACGCTGTACGAAGGCACCTCATCTTTTTTCTTTATTATTGTTTACGTGTTTGAAGTCTGTATTACTTTATGTAGCGTAATACATATTATGAATATTTGTTTTGTTATTTATATATTTTATACTTTTCCTCGACGTTTCATTAAATTTTTTGTCGTCTGAAGCAATGCGTCGTTGTACTGTTTGGGTTTATTAAACGATAATCGATTGTCTTCTGGTCGTTCGTTCCATTAAAAAAGATTTGTAATTGTACAGCATTGTAATGTTTTACGATACAAGAACCTTTCATTACTTTAAGATCTAGCGAACTCACTTTATCCAAAAGTGTGTTTCATTTACAAAAAAACTTACTCTTGTAAGATTAACACTCTCTTTATCTGTTTAGCCTCCAGAACTACCGTAAGGTATTACTTCAGAGGATGAATGAGGATGATGTGTTTGAATGTGAATGAAGTGTAGTCTTGTACA
>JAAAKQ030239262.1:0-11132 GCA_010016005.3 Zanna intricata | reverse complement strand
TTGGTGGTTGGGTTTCAATTAATCACACTTCTCAGGAGTGGTCGACCTGAGATTGTACAAGACTACACTTCATTCACTTTTATACACATCATCCTTATTCATCCTCTGAAGTTAATACCTTACGGTTGTTCCAGAGGCTAAAAAGAAAAAGAGAGAGAGGTCGGTGGATAGGTTGTGAAGGTCCAATTGTCCACAGCCACCTCGCTGCCCAGATTTGACCCCGCTAGATTTTTTCTTGTGGGGTTTCATTAAAGATCGAGTTTATGTATCACCTCTGCCTGCTGAGGTGCAGGCAGAGGTTTGAAGTTTTAGCTGTTGTTGAGATAAATATCGATAGCGAAATGAAAAATTTTTAATAAACATTTCTATGCGGTATGTCTAAGTTATAAACGGTAAAACAGCCCTTTTTGTTTCGTAATTGTGAAATTCAATACTTGGTGTAAATGCCATAAATTCTAAAATAACACAAATCCGCTTACTGGTATACTACGTAAGTTATTGGTATAATATTTTTCAGCCTAATATCAGGTATGTTATGTGATATTGGTATCAGTTAAAATAATTTTTTTTTTTGCGCATGTCCTGGTTTAGCACGGTATTATCAAAATCAAAACTATACAATGGGAAAACATTTGTATGATTATGAAGGCAGGACACTTAATTGTATTTGTTATGTATACTTTACAAGAATTACTCATAATTGCAACTTTGGAGCTACATTTAGTAGGACTTTAATAGGACTACTTTAATCGGAAAGAAAAAAAATAAAACAAAATGCATCTATAAATATATATATATATATATATATATATATATGTCGACTGTCATTCTCTATATCGTCAGTATCGACTTTCTCAGACAGTTACTACGCGATTAAATATTGTTTTTATATTGTTAAATATTACGAGACTAATAACATATGGGACAAAAAATAAATTGTTAAATTTTCAGCGAAATAGGTTTAGTTGCTTTTGAGTTATTAGGGCACACACAAAACGAAGATTGTCTTTTTTAATAAGACACCCTCAACCCTAAAAGACTTTGAACAAGGAACAGCTTAGATGTGTAAACCTACACCAAATCCTGACTCACTTCCATTCACACATGAAGAAATTGTTAACATTATCAAATCATTGAAATACAACAAGGCTCCTGGCGAAGACGGAATTATCGCGGAATTCTGGAATTTGATCACAACGTAAGCCTAAAATTCAGAGAATAATATTTTAAGTCTGAAGACCAGAAAATTCCAAAAGAATTGAAGAGTGCCTTAATACACCCACTCCATAAGAAAGGAGACAAGACAGATCCGAATAATTACAGAGGATCTCACTTCTCCCAGTCATCTGTAAGATCGTTTCTAGAGCCTTGCAAGACCGTTTTCTAGACTCGAACCGCTTGGGAAGCAAACCCGCAGATTGTCGAGTATCAGGCAGGATTTAGTAAAGGAAGGTTACGTACCGAATAAATCTGGAACCTCAAGACCATACTAACATCAGACGATCTAGAAACACCACAGTCACATCTGTCGACTTTTATAAAGCCTACGATTCTTAAGACACAGAACCTTGTTTGATACGCTACAAGAATGTTGAGTCGATAGAAATATCAGAGCCATCATCCAGAAAACATTATCAGGAACCAACCACCTCAAAATTCAAATTCATTGGAGAACTCTCAAACCCATTCGAAGTTCACGCAGGAGTTCGACAAGAGGACAGCTTATCACCACTTTTGTTCAGCATTGTCTTGGAGAAGTAATCAGAGAATGGGAGAAGCAAGACAAAGGCATCCAAATCGGAAAAAAGAAAGAAAATAGAATTACAGTGAAATGCTTGTCCTTTGCAGATGACCTGGCTATATTAACAAACAACAAAGCCATTTTCGTATTGGAGAAATTGCATGAAGTCTCCTGTATAATTGGACTCCAAATTTCTTATGAAGACGCAATATATTGACACTAAATCAACTAGAAAATTCCCGCTGCAAACACAGTATAGCAGGATCTCACCAGCCCCCCGCTTCAAGTACTTGGGAGAAACCATCCAACCCACGAGACTAAATACAATACCCAATTCAGAAAGAATACTTAACCTGCAAAAGGCGTACAAGCCTACATGGAATCATAATAGCAAAAGGACAGTGTCTCACAATGCGAAACTACGACATTACAGCACAGTTGTCTTGCCGGAGGTCTTGTATACAGCAGAAACCATAGTAATCAGAGGAATGATCAAAACTCATGAAATCAAGAAGCAAGAACGGAAAATCCACGGGGTGGTCTCAGAGACGGAACCTGGATCAAACAACCCAAAAAGGAATTAGATGAAAATACAGACACCATCACCGACAAGTTTGGGACAAAACGTCTACAATTTTACGGACATTTATTCAGCGTGAGTAAAGATAGACTCACTAAGAAAATTTTCAACATTGTCACGGCAAGTAAATTAAAGTCCATTTGGATGAAAAAAACACAAGACGATCTGGAGCGACTGAACATCTCAGAAGAAGAAATCAAGGTCAGAAGGAAATTTAGAGATGAAATTAGAAATAAGTTAACTGAATAAGAGCAAAAACGAGAAATGAGAGAAGAAAATAGTTGGAAGAAAAGAAGAAGAAACATTGTGAACGAATGAAGAGGTTTTGGGAAGAAAAGAAAGAAATAAAGCCATGATTGGCTCAAGTCCATGTACTCTACTAAAGGTGATAATCGAAAATAATAATTATATAACAAATATATATATGTATATAAGTCTGAAAAATCAAAGTATGCCAAATTTGAAATAATTTTTCAAACAATTTATTGTATCTGTATTATCGATATAAAAATTATTAAGTAATTTATATCTATTTATTTTTATTTTACAATTGTTATGTAACTTTCCAGTTATTTTTTTTAATTTTTAATTGCTAATTCTTTTTTACAAATCTTTCACGTCACCAAAAAAGAATTTTGTTTTTGTGTACATTAAATAAGTACTTCCCTGACAAATGTAGTAATGTACTATTTCTAAATAAAGAATTTTTCTTAACTTTGTTTTTTTCAACTTATCTTAATTTTTATGTGTTTATTACCTAATAAATATTATATTATTAACAAACTTATTAACTAGGGTTTTTTTTACCCCGATTTATTGGTTTTCATACCAGATTTCTCAAAAGTTACTGCAGATACGGTTCTGGGACCTATTTTATATGATTACCCAGATCAAAGACCATATAAAAATATAAATTTTGCACGTACATTAACGTTCTAAATATTTCAGTACGACTTCATTTCACCGTGGTAGTTGAAATCCAAGCGAAATCTTTAACTCGCTAACGAAGTATTTTAGAACATATGTTTATGTGAATCTTTTCCATTATTTCCAGGAATAGAATAAGTTATGAAAGTCCCGGGAGAACTACGTGATAAATCCTGTATAAAGACAATTTATCGATCAAGATTAAATGTGAACAGATTTAACTAAATAATATTTCAGTAAAAATACCAGGCGCAGAATAAAGAATATTGAGGTTTTAATTTGTCATAATATCTCTTGGAGGAAGCGTACAGTGATGTTGCTTTAAGGTTAAAATCAAATAGGAACAATGTAAGTTTTGCACAGCTGTAGATATATAGAATCTCTATCATTCCGTTTAGCAGTGCTACAAGCAAAAATGGTGACTTCTGAACAGAAAACCGAAATCTTTTTAACGTAGTTCTAAAAAATCTGTTGGGAAGCAAGCCGCTAACTAATTATGCCCATGAAGCCAGTGTGGAATATTTTAAAGAACTCTTACATATGAGTCGGTACCGTTTACAGCTTTTACAGGCTTTGAAACCTACCGACTTCGGTAAACGTGCCGGCATCGCAATCAAAAATGAAAATGTAGCATGAAGATTACGACTTTCTTGATCGTATTGAATTAAGTGATGAGCCAACATTTCATCTTAGTGGAAACGTTAACACACATAATATCCGTACCTTGAAATCAAAAAATCCCCATGAACACAACACTAACAACAAGAAAGACTCCTCAAAATTAAATTTTTTCTGTGTAATATCTCGAATACAAGTTTTCTGGCCTTTCTTTTTCTCTGAAACAGAGGTAGCAGGACTTTCTTATTTGGATATCATCCGTATATGATTCTTTCGGCAACTGCAAGATGAACCGGTGAAATTTATTTGCCAACATAATGGTGCACCTTCTCGCTGTCAAAACTGTGGACGAGATTGGTTGAATGACGATTTCCCCTACGGTTGGATCGGTTGGAATGAACCGAATGATAATAAAGTTTATATGCAGTGGCCTCCAAGGTCCCGATCTCACCCTATGTGACTTTTTTCCTTTGAGGTTTTATACGTGATCTTGGGTATATGCCTCCGCTACCTACAGATCTACCCTATTTGGGAGACTGGATTGTAGCAGATATTGCTTCCATTATTTCAAACACATGCTGGTCTGGATGAACTCTCCTATTGTTTGGATATGTGCTTCGCGACTAAAGATCCTCAAGCTGAATACCTGTAAGGAATTACTATAAAAGTTGCTCTTTCATTTTATTCCTGATTTATTACTACAAGTCAAAGTTATGAAATATTAAGTAGCTTTAAATCTCGAATATTCTTTTTTGTATACCATTATTATTATCGTTTCGTTGTTTTTGTTGTTGTTAGGATAAGGTTGAGCGTGAAAAAACCGAGTTTAAGAAAAATGTAAAGAATTGGAATATTTTCAGTTAACACGTTTATGTTATTTACTTACATTGGCCTTTAATCTCTTTAATCAAACATTTTATAAATAAATATATTATAAAAACTGTTATAATATAAAACCTATAATTTATGCAGAAACATATAAATTATTATTTTTTTAAATTATAATATTTAATTGAAAATTAAGAAAAAAACGAAAAAAATATGAATTCTGTTTTTCTCAAAAATTTTATGTATGCCGTTTTAGAATTCATTTCTTCCCTGCTCCTTTTATTCCAGTTGTAAATTAAAAACTACCCCTTTTTCTGTAGTAATTTGGATAGTAATCAATATACGATGTCGAACTATTTAAAACTTAATTTCAGTTTTTGTTTAATTTTACTAAAATGATTTAGACTCATAGACGATAATTATAACACCCTAAATACAAAAGTGTTCAATCTCAAAACATCGGATAAAAAATATTAGTATAAATAAAAAACTTATTAAACGAAAAATTATATTAAAATTTTAATATTAATAACAATTTAAATTTATCTTCCACAAATTTTAATTAATTCAGTATAGTAGACGTAAATTTTATAAATTATGTAATGGTATAAACATATTAGAAATATTTTATGAGAAATTAGAGTATGTTTAAATCATTGTGGTGTACGTAGGTTCGTTGTGTTGAAAGTGGAAGGGGGACGGCCATGGGACCAAGTTTGAGGATGCCGGTGAGTTATTAAGTTGGTAGCAGCATAATTAATGGGAAGGGTCAGAGCTAGGGCCGAGCACAAGAGCAATATTAATGCGGAATAGTTGTGTGGACAGGCGGCCCCATCCATCACGAGCTATGGAGCTACTCGCGAGTGATTAACTGGCTGAAATCAGTCCGCGAAATTAAATCCGACCCTCCCGTCCCGTCCTGATTATTACACATACTTCAGGGTTCATAAATAGCGGCGCTACAACCCATTATGAGCGCTATTCGTCAACCCCCCTCTAACTGCACAAAATTCCCCATTGTCTCACCTTCAGTGACACTACACCCCTATTCCATCCTTATCACTGCTGAGTCACCCTCTACCAGACAACGAATCACAGGGTCGTTTCACTAAACAAATAAAACTATATAAAATATATTCAATTTTTTTTTAAACAAAATATTTATTGCGAGAATAAAACTAAATAATAGCTTAGAAAATTGTCAGAAAATAATTATTTAAAAAAAAAAGAATAAAATTTTTAAATGAATCCTGAATAACTAAATTTGAATAAGAAATTTTATTAATTGTTGGTAGGCTCTTTCAAAACAAAGGATTTATATATATATATATATATATATATATATAAATGCTTTGTTTTGGATTAACAATCATTAACATCATTGTATTTATAGTTTATAAAACTAAAAAAATTCATCTCGTCCACTTATAAAAAAAAAAGTTACATAAAGTTGAAAAATCAATTTGAAAAAAAAATTTAAGTTTGCCGAAATATTACTCAGATAAAATTCTATAAAGCACTTGTTTTATTATATTTGAGATAAGTCAAACTTTACATTTTTTAGTATTTTCAGTGTTTCAAACTTGGTCAGAAATATAAAATATGCACAATCATACTGACACTTGAATATTATTTCTTTTTTTTTTTTTGTCAACGGTTATACTCGTTCGTCTACTGAAGCTTTCCATCGGTCTCTCATATCTCACTTTACTACCGACAAAAATATATGTACTGTAATAAAAATTCTTCCCTGTTTTGTTATGAAATATTATAAGTTTAGCAAATATCGTCGTTTGCTTATACTTTGAAACTATACAACCTACTTCTTAATCAGTTTAAAATAGAATTCTGTGAATATAAATATAGATTTAATCGTTCAAACCCTTTTTAATAATATTAAAATTATTTATTAACTGATTTACGTTAAAACAATTTTATAAATAGAAAAAAAATTTTTTTTTATAAGAACGCTACAAATAAATTATTTAAGTCACGTCAGTAACTTATTTACTCAAAAAATAAAAACGTAACTGCCCCAGCATTCGCCTACAAGGAGTAAAGGGAAAATTATAGGAAAACCCATGCAACAAAAACACAAAATTATTGAATAAAAATACAAATGGTATAATATAAATAGTTTAAAACCAAAAAATGAATTAAAATTTATTTAAAGAATTGCATTACAATTTTATACAATTAAATACTGAAAATTTCTAAGTTTTAAATTGTCACCGAATGAAAAATAAAATTACCAGAAATTGAATTTAATGCCAACTTAAAAATTCAAAATGTTAAAAATAATCAAAGAAAATTTTTTTTACTAAACTTATTAATGAATTCTGTTAAGTCAGTGTTTACTAAAAGTTTATTTTATGTTGTAATTTTTTTTTCATTATGGATTATCCTACAAAAGTGTATCCCCCGTATAAAAAAAAAACTACTCATAAGAAACGAAGCCCAACGGGCTAGTATTGTAGTTAACTTGTCGTCGCAAATCACCCTCTCGTTTTTTAACAGCTGATTTTCGACATAGAAAGTTCTGAGGTTCAAATTCTAGTAAAAGTTAGTTACTTTTATATGGATTTGAATGTTAGGCAGTGAATATCGGTGTTCTTTGGTAAGTAGGGGTTCCATTATTCAATCACACGTTACAGAAATGGTCGGCCTAAGTGTGTACAAGGAATCTTATTTTCAAGTCATATACGAAGCTAAGCTGATTAATTTTGCACATACATGGGTAGCATGGAAATGAAAAGAGAGATTGGAATGAAATAAAAAATTATTACAGTACAATATCTTAGCTACAAAATTCGATTTATTTTTAAATATAATCCCCATTTACACTGACATACTTTTCCCAACATGTAACAAGTTTGATGAGGAAAGACGTGAAAATCGCACGGAGCCAAATCCGCCGAGTATGGCGGTTGCGGCATAGGCTCAAACTTCAACTTGCGGAGAGCCTCTGTAGTGGCGTGCGATGTGTGAGGCAGCGCATTGTCATGTTGCAAGATTATGGGCATGGTGATCTTTCAAACGCGACATACTTGTGTTAGCTTTCTTAATGTCACAATGTACCATTCGGATTTCACAGTCGTCTATTGTTCCAGATATTCAGTCATATAAACATGTTTGGTGTCACAAAACACCGTCACAAGGGGTTTTTTCTCCGAGGCTTGAATTTTGAATTGTTTGGATTTTGACGATTCGTAATGTCTATACTCCATGCTTTGCCCTCTTTTTTCATCCGGGCCGTAATAATGTACCTAACTCTCATCCCTGTCAATATATTGAAAAAGAAGTTGTTTCATTTGACACGATAGCGCTGTAAAAGTTCTTCGCAACATTCAACAAGACGCTGCTTATGTTCGTCCTTCAGTTTGCGCGGTATCCATCGTACACAGATTTTAAGGTAACAAAATTGCTCAATAATATGGCTTACTCGTTGTTTAGATATGCCTAACTGAATAGCGATATGTTGCTGGGTGATTCGCCTGCCACTTTGAGGCAAATCGTCCTCCTCCTTTCGATGTTTCTAGTCAGTCACCTAAACTAGTGAAACTCCGCTGCGAGTTGCGTCCACAATTTCTGCTTTATCAGCATCACATTCGCGCCCACCTATTCACAGTACTTCTATCAACATCCGAGTTCCCCCCCCGAGGGGAAAAACGCCCGCCAAGTGACGTTACCGTAGCCACAACCACCCCCTCCGTTACTAGCCCTGATGGGCTCTACCGGAGGTCGTCTTTTACCTCGCTCTGATAACACCACAGTCATCAAACGACCTCGGGGACTCCTATCAACAGTTTCACTACCGTAAACAGTTTTTAAAAGATTAAAAATATTTGTAGAATTCACATTTTCTGCTGTTAAAAATTCGATCACTGCGCGCTGATTTAACCGTGTTGACATACTGATCGTATTCGACTCCATTTTAACTGCTACTGAAAACAAATCGGTAAATGGATTTCAACGCATAATCGCAGATTTGTAGAATGGGATTTTAGCTATAATGTGCTGCCACATCCAACTCAATAATACCTTTTGTCTCTGTATATCACGCTAGTGTGCAAAATATCAGCCTGGCCTTTTACAAAATCCTCTTCTCATTGAGCCCGGGGGGGTTGCTCATTGTTCTCTAGTTGAACAGATTTCAAAGTACAAATTAGGAAAAAAATATATAAATCAGATAAACTTACATCTTGATAAAAATAAATGGAAAAGAAATGCAAAAAACTTTAAATAGTTATTACCGAGGGTTGAGCTATGGTAGCCTTTGCCTATACAGGAATATCAGCTTCTTTTCCCTTAAACTAAAATTTTTAATCATGAGCTTGAAAGTACTTTTTATATCATAATGACATAAAGCTGTAATTTTTATTAATACACACTTTAATGGACATCACTTTATGAAGACATCTCTTTAATGAAAACTAGAAAAAAATTTAACGGCAGCTAGAGAAGATTTATTTAATTAGTATCATTATTATTAACTCTAAAGCACATAATAGTTTTCTAAGAACGGAGATCTTAATCTTAAATAAAATGATTAGAAGAAAATAATTTAACAATTAATTTTTTAGAAAAGAATTTTAATAAACATTTTTATTAAAAATATTAACGGAACCATGGTAAAGCTTCTTTCGTAGGCAGTAGTCCTATGCTGTGAAACGTGAAAATAATTCTGTTCGGTTTGATAGTTATAAATATTTATAATTTTTTAAATAATTTTTTTTACGAAGATATGTATAAAAAAAAAAGGAAGAATAATAACATTTTAAAAATGTAATTATATAAACAAAAGCCTTACAATTTCATTTTTACAAGCACAAAACAGTGATCTGACAGCTTATTTTTGTATTCTGAAAGTTTATTCTGACTTTCGGAAGAAACCTATCAAAAGGTTTATTGTAATATTATATACGTATTTCAGACGAAAATATATGTAAGCAATGATATTCAAGAAACATCATATGAAATAATTAAATTATTCACAATTTTTTTTTTCGAATATTAAATTTAACTATGAAATGTAAATATTTAAAAATCATTTTATAGTCGACAAGGCGAGATGGATATATTCAGAGAGTTCACGAACTACTGTTCTATACAGACACATTCCAGTGGTGACTAGTAAAATAAATGCGACTTCTGCCATGAGATTATATTGCTGTTTTATACATTATTGTCTGTGTATATGGACGCAAATGCATATCACGATAGTGCTACATAACATTATAATATTTATTAAGCTTTATTTATATTAATTTCATATTAATGAATTAATTGATGTCATAATAATCTCAATGTTTAATGTTAAAACATCAGTTTTTCTTCTGCTTAATTACCACTACCATTGTATAAATAATAAATTTTATATTTTGTCCTATTATTTTGTAATAAAATAATATTACAAAATCGTTTTCTTAGTCAACGTACTACTTTAAAACACAAAAGCATATACAAGTATAAATAAAGTATAAAATTCTTAAATTCTTGTTGAAATCTACCGTGACTGAGTTCCACTTTCTTAACTGACTAACGAATTTTGAAAACAACGCATAAACAAGCACTATTAACAGTGTTAAAAAAAAAATGGACCCACAATGAGCGTTCTACTCATACCAACCCAGATTCAAATTTTCATTTCGTGTAAAGATTGTTCATGTAATTCATGGGGATTAGTTTTCGACCACCGTCATGTATTTTATGTAATTAATATACCCTCCCAAATGAAACTACGCTTCATCTCTAAGAAAAACATAATGTCGAGGATTTCTACAAAATTTTGGCCAATAATCCGTTTACACCATTGACAATAATTTAGTCTTTTGGCAAGATCTATAGGTTTCAGTTCTTGAATACACATTACTTTGAAGGGGAAAAGTTTCAGTTGTTTTTTACACGACTGTCCAAAAAGTAATATAATGTTTTTAGGGTGTATATATGTATGTATGTCTGTTCAACCGAATCAGCTCAACGGTCGAACCAATTTACATGCATCACCCCGTTGGAATCCTTACGATACCGAGTGTCATACACTATATAATTATATAATTTATGTATCATTACTATATAATTTATATATATTTATATAAATTTTATATTATTACTCTTATAATTTAATACTATTAACTTTATATTATTACTATATAATTTATATATCATATCATACGTATTCAAGGCCAAAAAAAATAACATATAAATGGATAATCGATAGTATTTTCTGTATCGATTTATTTGTATCGAAAATACTTATGTTTAAGATCTACTACGATGTTGAAGGAATATATTACGGTAGTAAAATTATTAATTAATTTATTTTATAATTATTATTATTGTTAATAAACATTTAACCTAGAGGAGGCGGCGGGCAGGTGAAGACCGGGAGACCATCGCCAACGAGGAACGGGATCAAACGTTTCTCGCATGGCAAGA
>JAAAKQ030239240.1:0-11132 GCA_010016005.3 Zanna intricata | reverse complement strand
AATTTTTGATGTAAGCAAATTATATTTCTGACTGAAAGCTCGTTTCGCCTGTGCTATTCGGCATTTTATATCGCTTCAATAAAAGATATGGGAAAGATTAGTTAAAACTGAAACTAACAGAAAGTTATACAGATAAATTTAAGTTACAATTGTTGTGATCTATGTACTTAGATGAACTAGAAAAAAAAATAAACTAAAAAAATTGAGTAGAAAAAATGCAATTAAATTAAGAATTAAAGGGTTTGAATATTTAAAAATGTTTTTGCTGCATATTTCCAGTCTACATATTTAATTTAGTTTTCTGGATACATTGTTTTTTTTTCATCATGTCTTCTGAAAACCTGTTAAATATTTTGATATCAACTGGTTTATTGTTAATATAATTAGCATAAAATAACACAACAACAACAAAAACTATACAAGCTGAATACAAAACCTTTCTAATATATTTGTATTTAGATTTTAAAAATAATAATTTAATTTCCACTTGGCTACTTTTATCATGACAATTTTTTTGATCCAGCGCTTTATTAATCGTATGTGTTGATATACAAATTAAAGTAAAAAAAAAAAAAAAAAAAAGAAAAAAAAAGAAGTTGATCTTCTCAGATGTTATATATAGACTGATAAAAGAGTGCTAGCTGAAATAAAGTTGGAAATATTATGGATTCATAGTTTAAGTTTTAGAGATTATGTGCACTCCAGGGCGTGTAGCGAGTGCAATTATAAATATTCATATCTAGACCCCTAACTGAATGAATAATTTATAACAACAAAAATGCTTGGTGGTTTCTGAGCCGCTTCGTCTCATTCTCACATAATTTCAAGAGCTTTAGACAACCTCGGGCTAAGCGAGAAAAAAGGGGGTAATCCGAGCTTTTAAAAGATTTCCCCTTATGTTTGTCAGTGCCAGTTGTTCTCTCTACTTTGAATATCATTTCATCAGTCGCATATAGTAGTATATACATTATCTTTTGCTTTAAATATTATCTTAATATTTTGTTATACTACTTTTAAAATTACTGTTGCTTAATAAAATTTATTTAAATATTATAATATTTATTTAATTATTTATTAATGTTTTTTTTTTTTCTATTGCGTGAATGTATAATATCTCTGAATTCTTTTTAAACCTTTCATAATATTTTTAAAGAAAGTAAATAATCTTTTTAATTTAATTTCAAAATATTACTTTTCTTTTAGTTTATAAAATAATTTTTTATACACTGTTGTATTTTTAAAATCAACCTAGAGCATCAACGTACTTAGAAATGTATTTTGCATTAGTAATTCCTTACAAAATTTAGTTTTGTTGTATAGCTGCTACTAACAGTTTAATACACACTGTTGTAATGATATTAAACTGGGTGATATTTGTTATATGAGTAGTATTAGAATTAGTAGTCCGTTATACACTTGTTTACCTAGCAAATCCATCCAAGTATATAACTATTAAGAATTACGATAAGGATAATGGATACTGAATAAGGGTACTAGATCTCATTTTTTTTCTAAAACCGGTCTAAGATGAAATTTAAAGTGTTCAAAAACCATTTAATATGGAACGTTTCTAAATATTTATGTTTATTTTGCTTCTGCTTGTTATTCTGGATAGGCAACCTGTACCAACTTTAAACAGAAATCATAACCACTTCTTCATTGGTCTCCCCACCCTTCATTTTTCTTGGTTTATAATTAATCACTTGTCTAACCCGTCTTTCATTATCCAATCTAAATATATGCTGAAGCCAATTTTCCTTGTAATGCGTAATTCATTCATTAAGAGAGAATATATTTAAATCTCTTCTTATTATTATCTTTCTTAAATCAATTCCATCTTGAACAATCTTTTATGGATCAAAATAATTTTACCGTTTTTAAATAGACGCATGCAATATAATTCGATTTATTTTATTCTATTATTCAGTTATAGACATCTTACATTCTAAAATATTTTTGAAGATAAAACGTTTGTTTCTGTTTATCTTTCGTATCGTTAATTAATAAAACAAATATTAACTTAACGTAGATAAAAATAAAAAATAGGGACCTTTCAAAAACCCTTTACAAAAGTCACTGAAACTTAAAATTTTACTATTTTTATTACCAAACAGTTATCATCGATAGATTATGAGTAATTAAAATAAAAATTAAACACTAAATGTAAATAAAAGAAAAACTGACAATAGTAATCAATAAATTAAACAAATAACACTTCTAAATTATGTAATAAATGAAAGTAATCCATATTCCAGTCCATTAAATCTTTTTTTTCCCAAACAGGCCTATAGAGGACTAAGCACATATAATTTCAAGCCCTTCTGTTCTGATTTTCCTCCAGAATTCTTTCATACATTTACTACGCTTTAATTTTCTTTCTTTTATTTAAATACCATATTACCAGTATGAAAACTTTCTAGTATTTTTCATTTGGCTTTTGATATTTTCTTCTCTTCTTTCATTATAATGATACATTCAACATAAAAAAACTAATGTTCATTTACTCGAAAAATTGTATAATTTCTCTTAAATTAAACTTATTCTAATTTAATTCATAGATGTATTTAAAATATATTATAACTACTTTATATTTTTATTATAAATAAAAACAATGTCTATAGGATTGGGAAAAAAATTATACAAATTTTAAATTTGATACTGTATTTTGTAAAAAAAAAACTCTGAACATCTTTCATAGTGTATTTACTCTTTTTAAGTATGACGTATATACATATATTTATATAAACGGAGTAAGAGTGTTTCCTGACAGAGAATGAAATGGTGGTGTTATATTATACGCAAATAACATGTTCCAACTTATTATTTATTCATATATGCAGGATTTCAGTTATTGCGAGATGGTTAACATCCGTGTTTAGTTATGTTATTATTATAATTTAATACAAACCTCCTTAATGTTATATTATGATTTCCTTTATAATATATTGAATTAAACCGACAGAAAGACAAATAAACAGAAATGAATTTATATTTGTATAAAATGTATCCTGTTGTAAATTTATATAAAACAATAGAGTTGTCATTGTTTTTAATGACCATATGTCATTCTTAACGTAACTCATCTTATTTTAGTTAACTTATTCTGAGTCTGTTAAATATGACAGATAGATATGAAATTTCAGTTTGATAAAACTAAAGACTTTTGATGCGTTAAAAGCTTTGTTGTTTTGATATATTTTCCGTTCCATTTTTAATATATGAATTGCAAATAATAATTTAAAATTTCATCTGGAAAACTTTTTCCATGTTTTTTTCATAAATCTATATAATAAAATTAGGAAGTTTAATCATTCTATTTATGTATATCAAAATGAAAATAATTAATTATTTTTTTTAATATGATAAAACTATTAAATTCTTTTCATTAAAATATCGAAACATTAGTATAGACTATGGAACCAGGTTGCGAGTTTTATACTAATTAGCAACTTCATTAACCAAATAAAAAATATAATTTTTCCCACACTAAGTTTCTCTCTGATATTTACAGAAGAGGAGTAAAGGAATATCGATAAGAGGAAGAAGAATAGAGATATAAATTTTACTGATGGCATAGCGATACTGGCGGAAAGCCTAATTAAACTAAATGAAATGCTTGATGGCTTACATGAAGCTTGCAAAATCAGGATATTGGAATCAGCAAAAAGAACACAAAGTGTATGATATTAGGTGGAAAACAGAAGAGGCTTGAAGTAAAGATAAGAAATTAAGTTTTGGAATTGGTGAGAAATTTCAGTACTTTTGGAGGTTTATAACAGATGACTTGACTTGCAGGATAGAAATAAAAACATATTTTCGGTAAAACTACTTTTCTATGCGAAATATTTAATTTTAAATTCTAAAGTTCGATTTATTAATGTGTTGTTTTGTTTATAATATAAATTCCCTCCTTCCAATTCTAAGTAAATTTTCTAAAAGTCAAATCCAAAAATGAAATAAAATCTTAGAGAATCATTTATTGAAAATTTAAAATAACGAAAATTTAAATTATATTCATTTACTCGATAATTTAAATTTTAATAATAAATGATAAATTATAATAATATATGAAATATAATAATAATAAATAAATGAAATGATAAATTAAACTTTTTATTAATAAAAAAAAAAAAACATTTTTAAATCAACTTCTTATTTTTGATGTAAATTAAGATTTGGTATTTCAAGAAGTGAGGTTCTAATTAAATCATTTTATTAAAATATAAAGAAATGAAATTCACCTTGTTAATTAGAATAAGTAAATATTTAAATAAACTAAATCAATTATATGAAATTGGAATAAGTTGAAAGCAATTTTACAAGATGAAAAAGGAGAAGAACATGAAAAGAGAACTATGAGAAGAGAAGATCTAGTCAAATATAACTTGTAACGTCAGAGGGTGTGCTGATTTCTATCGTTGATTCTATTACTTATAACAGCATCTCTTAACTTAATTATTTTGTTGGTAACACTGACTTAATCTAATATTACTACCAGTAATCACTAACACTTTGACTGGCAGCTTTGAAGGAATATTTTGCTAAAATATACATAAGTTAACTTTACAGTACTCGAATCTTCGGATAATATATCTTTTAACTCTGATTTTGTAACAATACAAATTGTCTGTTTTTAACAGATTAAAAATTATATTTCTACAGGAAGTAATAACAGACAAAAGAAAAAAAAAAGATAAGTTAGATTTTTTTTCAAACAGAAAGTGAATTATTTAATTTATAGCTCATCTACTGGAACAGTAAAACAAAATTTGTCGTAAAACAATTTTTGATTGAATATCCTAAATCAATTTTGATACAACTCTTCTTATCATTAACGTGGGTATTTGTAATAGTTGCAAAGAGTTAAAATAATTACTCTTCATCATAATTTGTGCTTTCAGATATTCTCAGGCAAATATCTACACTGTCATTAAATTAAAATTGAATCACGTGTTCAAGTATTCTAGTAAAAGTAACCAAAAATTTAAATAAAATCAGATTATTTTCTTTTTTCATTATACTTTTGAAAAAAAAAAAATTCCTCATACTTAATCGGGATAGTCTTATTACTGAATACAGTACAATTTTTTATTATTTTTCTGGTAAAATGTAATATTTTCGGATGGTTTTTTTTTTATCTTCAGTCATTTGACTGGTTTGATGCAACTCTCCAAGATTCCCAATCTAGTACCAGCCGTTTCATTTCGGTATACTTCCTACATCCTATTCTCTAACAATTTGTTTTACATATTCCAAACGTTGCCTACCTGCACAATTTTTCCCATCTACCTGTCCCTCCAATATCAAACTGACTATTCCAGGGTGCCTTAATATGAGGCTTATTAAGTCTGTCTCTTCCTTTTAACTATATTTTTCCAAATGCTTCCCTTTTCATCGATTTGCCGCAACACCTCTTCATTTGTCACTTTATCCACCCATCCAATTTTTAACATTCTCTTATAACACCACATTTCAAAAGCTTCTAATCTTTTCTTCTCGGGTACTATTTCGGATTGTATAAACAAGAACGGAAGGTGTAATGTAATGAACGGAATTGTCACAACGTGTTTATCTTCCCCTGCGAAGGTCAGGATGTTGTAGTGTATTTGTGTTCGAGACATAATAGATAAAAATTTAATAATGAATATCTACGGTGGATTATACGGTATAAGATTGAAAAAAAAGTTGTTTATTTCTTCTTTTTTTTTTTTGATGGAAAATAATTAGTTTGTTATTCAATGGATAGAGGAAAAATATAGATATTGGAAAACAAATAATGTCGTCTTTATTTATAACACTAGATACAATTCTTAATAATAATAATTTTTTTTTATTTGTTGAAGAATTTACAATTCACTATTTCGATTTAAAGAGATTGAACTGCTTGAGTTACTCGTTAGGTATTGTAGCTATTTAGTTTATTGTACAGTCCTATCCGGGTTTACAAACAGTGCTGCTAGTTCACAACAAGCGTGAACATATTTTAAATAGGATTTAATATCCTCAGCATGAATTAGCAGAGTCCGATGTATAATGTTAGAACTACTTTGGTAAAAAGACCTCAAAGGATAAAGAAGAAGAAGTAGGTGATTAGAAAAACCTATCTACCCACGGTGTTACCGAAGTATGAATCAATTCAATTTAGTAAAAAGCTTAATGTCATTACTACGTTATGATTACTCTGCCAATCAAAAAACACTCTGAAGATCTGGACATATTTTTACTTTATTGTAAGCAATGCATAAATTGTTTGATTTTTTTTATTGACCAGTTTATGTATAAATAAGCTTTTAAATATATAAATTTATTTATAAATGTATCACGATCTTCAGTTCCAAATTCTTTAATCAAAGTTTCCTCGGGTTGGATTTTATAGAAAATCCCTCCACCTTCCTCAATCCGTGAACCATCTCTTTCCATTACTCTCACCACGTCCTCTCTCTTGAGAATTTCCTCTGACATAGTATTTATCCATTTATTAATTGGGCTACCCCTTGGTCTTTTACCTGTTTCCTCCGCATGTTTGGTAATCTTTTCTCATTCATTTTACCAATATATCAAGCCATGCGAGCTTTGATCTTCCAATTAACTCGACAGGGTTTCCCAATTTCATTCTTCTATAATAAATATTATTTTTACCCTCTTCCTTGTGCCCTAGTATGTTTCTCTTGAATTTCATCTATATGTATATAGTAAAAAGTAACTTTTTTCAAAAAAATTAACGAGCCACTTGAAAATAGATATAAGTTCCTTCGGAATAACTTCTTACGTCTCTGGAACTATATGATTTATTGACGTAGCTTTTTGTGTTATTTTATGATCTCATTGGATCACTTAAGCTAATTTCTGTCCGATCATCTCCTTCGATGAGTGCATTGTTCTGCTTTTTCCAATTACCTCTTCATTTGTTTTGATCTCTCCCTCTTTTCATCATCTGTAAATACCCTTTTCAAGGCGTGCTGTTTGTCTGTTTTGGCTTAAATCTTATTTTCTTCTTTTTAGTTTCATGATTTTCTGTCTTGATTTGTAAATCTTTCAGTGTTATTCCTAGTTCCTGCATATCCTCTTATTTCCTTGTGGTATAAATTCTTTGCTTCCTATTCCAAAGCTTCTCTACAATTCTTCATATTTATCTGGTTTCTGGTGTCTTCATGGGATGTCCAAAGAAAGAGATCCTCTTCTTACGTTTTGTATCTTTGATGGGCTCTAACTCGCTGTACATCAATCATTTGACACTCCACCGCTGTCCTCTTTCATTTTACTTGTTTATACAAGCATGATCTTCCTATTCATTTCTTCATTTTTAGGATGTTAATTTTCCATTCGTCTGAGTAACCTTGAAAAGAGTTTCGCTAATGTAAGTTTTATAACCAACCAATTTTTCATTAAATTTGTAAAGTTTCCTGATAATTAATTATTTTTAATAAACTTTTTTTACATCTATTTACCTAACCTCGCTAATTTTATAGATTAATACATTTTATAAATGGTTGAATGTTAGCAATATTATAATTGATACTTGAAAAAACTTAAAAAAAAAAAATTGACGAAAAGACTGTTTTATAAAATATATGCCTATAACTGGTACAACATAATTTTTATTAAAATATTTATCGTAATAATTATGAAACCGGTTATATTTATTTTCTGTTTTAAGAAAGAAAAAAATACGGTTTATTTAAATTATATTTTCACCCCTATAAAATTTAATTATATACTTACTTTTTACTTTTTTTATGAGCAGCTTTAACATTTTTTGAACCACAGTATCTTCTTAAGCTTTTTTATTTTGTCAAAACTGTAGAGTAAGCACTCTAAGTGGACAATAGAAAGCGAGGTCCTTGGAAAGTTTTCTGCATAAAGTTTTCTGGCCAAGATTTGGTCTATCTCTTTTTTTTTATCTGAAAACATTTCCTTACCCATTGTGATTCAATCTTTTAAAGTTATTTAAGGACGTTGCCAAGTACTATGTATTGAGCTTAATTAAGGTTAATGGATTTGTAAGTACATCTACATATAATTGAATATAACTTTTGTATTCAGTTTAAATGGAGTTTTTTTTTTCATATTCATTATTCATAAAAATATTTATGTTTTTATAAATATTATTCTTAGGTTACAATAAATCATACATATATATTTTTTTTTAAAAAAACTTGTTACTTTTTAAGTAGATGTCCTAAACTTCGTATTTTAAAAATTAACTTAGTCAACCTGAATGAGGTTGTTTCCCTCTGTACTAAGTGAAAGAGAGAAAAAAAGCAACTTAACACCAAGTGTAATGGTTTACTAGTTGTTAGGTAGGACCCAGTCCTAAAATCGGTTTGGATATATGGCATACAACTGTGGAGCCCGACGTGCAAAAATAACATTGAGATTATACAACGTTTTCAAAATAAGTTGGCATGATCCATTGCAAAGGCATCGTGGTTCGCTCGGAGAGAGGAAATTTCTGATTATCTTGGGTTACCTTATGCTCTTGACAAGATCAAACGGTTCAGTTTACGTTATAGACAGCGATTAGGCAATCATGAAAACTTTTTAGCCGTTAACCTCTTAAATAACAGTGAAGATGTACCACTCAGATGAACTGGTTCATTATAAGACATGTGATAAATATCTTTACTATGTCGTAGTGAAGAGCCTGGCGCCCGTGTATTTTTTTATACTATTCTCTTACTGTTTTTGCTATTATTCTGTTTACCTCTGTCTATAGCTTAATGATGTTGTGGATTTTTTTTTTTACGAACTACAAGGAAGTATTGCATCCTTCCAAAAAATTTCGGTTTTCAGATTTCATCTGAAATATCCATTTCGACCATCCCTGAATCCATTTTGACTGGTTTCTGCGTGACGTCTGTACGTATGAACGTACATACATAACTAAAAAACGATTAGCCGTAGGATGTTGAAATTTTGTATTTAAGACTGCTGTAAAATCTAGTTGTGCACTCTCCTTTTTGATTGTAATTAACTGAACCAAAAATTTACAAAAAAAAAACCCAAATCCAAGAAATCTTAATTTTGAACTTTTTCGTAACTTGCTATATTAGTATTGAGAGCTTTTTAACGATATATCATAAGTTGTACTTATATTCACTGTTTATAAAGTTATATCTTAATAAAATTTTAATTAATCGAATATTTGGGTTCTACCAAGGGAAAGCACATCGCGATGTGCTTTTCTTTGTTAAGATGTACATCGGTTCAAATCAGACTTCATCTCTTTTTGTTTAATTTTTTTTTTTTTTTAAATACATTGTTTTATTAATAATTATTAACCCATGATTGTAAAAAAAACAATTCTCAATGAATAATAATATTAAAAAAAGATAGGAAAAAATATCGGATATTATTAGTGAAATAATATTTTATTTTATATATATATATATATATATATATATATTTTAAATGTGTATATGTAATTTAATAGGCATTATTACCTATGTGTATATGTAATAAAGTTGCTGAAACGTCTGATTATTTAATATTAATTGAAGATTATAATGTACAATCGTATTTTTATACAAAATTTAAATTTGATACAAGGAATTTTTATACAAGGAAGTCATGTGATATTCACATCAGATTTTTTCGTTAGACTATTGTAATCTTTGGAATCTTTGTGATTATAATTAATGCAAGTGTGTTTATTTATTTATACTTTTTACGTAATATATGTATGCTTTATTGACGATGATCGCTGGAAAAAACTCTTCACAAGCTTTTTGTTATGTAATTTACTTGTGGTTCCTTTATCGTAATCGATTGTAAATACACGATTTATGAGAAAAAAATTACCATTTTAAAACTGATATGTCTGTACGTCAAAGAAGGTAAATTCAATTCATTACCTTATTTTTTGAAAAGACAATATAATAAACAGAATAAATATGTATCGAGGAATGGAAAAATGGTTAACCAAAAATAAAAAGTAAATTTAACATAAAAAAAAAAAATCAGTAACATATACGAAACTATACATAAAATCTAATGGATTGTTTTAATTACTGTACATTCTCAAATAAGAGAAAATGGTCCCTGTATTTGAAGAATTAAAGGTTCGCGTAATATATAAATTATATAAATGCAAGTATTTTACTTAATATATGTACTTACGGACATATGATGTTCCGTGAATTCCGGGGGACTGCATATGAAAACAATATAATTTTACATCTCTATTAAAGGTTTATTTTAAAACGTTTTAAATTCTCTATTAAAAGTTTATTTTATATCTCTTAAAGAAATAAATTTTTATGCGTATTAAAAATATACTTTAATTTACTAAAAAAAAATTTGTGACATAAAAATTAATTTGCATTAATTTTAAAACTATAGTATTGAAATTAATCATACAAATAATATACCTTCTAGATATTTACAAAAAAAAAAAAAATTTTTCTTAAAAACGTGTGAATATAAATACAAAAAATTCGATTTTAACGAATAAATATGGATAATTTCATGTAGAAACGAGATTATTTATAAAAATCAGAAGATGATTTTATTTTGATTATATTTATGAAATTGGGCTTTGTCTTTAGAAATCAAAAAAGAGTAATAAACTCAGAAATTAAATATTTATAAACTGATTAATATAAGACAATAATGGCAATTTAAGATAGTTAGGGGGGGGGTACTAAAAGGATAGAAGTTATAATAAAGGAGTATTTGCCTTATAAATACAGGAGTATAGAAACCGGCTGTAAATTAACAATCCTTGGAAATTTGGGAAAATTTTGTTTAATAGAAACAAGAAATTTAAATAAAAAAAAAATTATAATATAAACAAGTAGAAGATTGGTGAAATATTTTCTTTATCATTAATGATGGCCCTTCGGGATAGTCTTGTGGTAAATTCGTCTTCGTAAATCAGATTCTGAAGTTCAATTCCTATTAAAAGTAGGTTACTTTTATACAGATTTCAATACTAGACGTTGTACCTTCTCTATCTGTTTAGCCTCCGGAACTACCGGTAAGGTATTACTTCAGAGGATGAATAAGGATGATGTGTATGAATGTGAATGAAGTGTAGTCTTGTACAATGCTCAAGTTGACCACTCCTGAGAAGTGTGGTTAATTGAAACCCAACCATCAAAGAACACCGGTATCCACGATCTAGTATTCAA
>JAAAKQ030239229.1:0-11132 GCA_010016005.3 Zanna intricata | reverse complement strand
GCCGACACGTTCCTCCTCCAAGAGGCTGCCCTTCCCGCCCTACACCTAGCCTAAAAGGGCGGCATGCGCATTTAAAATGCGCGAGTGCCTTTCTCCCACCCGCTCGCTACCTCTCAAACCTAAGAGGGTCCCGAATGCTTCATCGGAAGTACCCCGACCTAGTACACTCTTGCTTGTGTCCTGGACCAAAGCATTCTCTGCAATCAGGCTGCCTCCTATGCCTTAGTCGTCGCTTCGTCCCGTTTATAGTTAGAAGGCGTCTGGTGAGCATGACGGCTTTCACAGATGACCAGCCTTCATCCGTCCGTAGTGAGCCTGAACAGTATAATTCCTTCTCAATCTGCCCCCCACTCAGCAGCCTACGTTTGGAGGATGCATGCGGCCAGTTCTTCTGTCTTCTGCCAGTTGCTTCTTCCTTGGAGCATATATTCCACCACGTTGTTCGAGTCCCTTCAGCTGTCGGATACTGACCCATTTTCTGCAGGGGAAGAACTTATGCTCCGCCCCGTGTCCAAGTCATCGCAGTATTGGCACATCGGTTCGCCTGCCAAAACGAAGTAGATATTCGGCAAACTCGCATTAAGAAAAAAAAAAATAGGTTAAACTTTTAAAATATCACTTCTTATTTTCTGCAAACTTTGTTTAATTTGATTGTAGGAGTTAAATATATGATATATATTTTGTTTTATGCGCCACTTTTGTTTTACCTACAATTTTTTAATTGATGGTAATGATTTTGTAAATAAAATAATTATAACAGAAAAAAATAAGAGGGGTCTTCATAGTGTGTGTCGGACTCAGAACCGAGGACACTAGTTGTCCCAAGCTAGCCCACTTAGCGAACTAAACAGCCTTGCTAAGCGGCTAAGCAGGCTCCACCGAAGCGTAACCTGCCCTTTGCCGACTAAATCATCCTCACTGTTCTCTTCCTCCCCGAGACCGGATCTGCAGTTAAGCATTATTCAGCCTCCAGGAGGTGCCTTTGGGTTCTGAGGATCCGCACCCATCATCGCCACCCATCCGAGCAACCTCGGACAAATGACCACTCGGCAGAGGGCTATCCGTCATCCTGTCTCCCTTCGATCAGGCTCTTCACCACATGTTGTGGACTTACACAGTGTCCAATCTTCTTCGTTCTTCTTCTTCTACTTCTAACGTTTATTCCTCTTCTCACACCACATTCACTCTTTTATTTTTAAGAAGATTTTATGATTAAAAAATACTACTTCACTTTCAGTTTGGTATTATAAACTCTATCTCACGAACAAAAAAATCGGTTGCAAACATGCGCCACTTGACCGGAAAGTCGCTTACATCTCTGCGATATTCAAGAAATTCCTTAAAAACATAAATGAAAACCTCTGAGAAATCATATTTTCTTTATTCTTTTAGTCCTTTTTATTTTAACCATAGTCACTTACTTTTTTACTTATGGCAATTTAAATGTCTTATAAATATATATGTTGTATACTAAAGAAGTAAAAATAATAATAAAAAATAGAACTGTTAGAAAAAATATTTCGAATAACAATATTTTATTTTTCTATGAAATTTAATTGTATTTATGTTATAAATAAATGTTAATTATATTTTAAAATCTCAACCTCTACAAGGAATAATTTAAAATAGTTGGAAATGATAGAAGTCAATGTTAGAACGGAACCAGGATTTTCATTTCAATATGAAATTTACTCCTAATAAAAAATACTTTCTTACCTTCGAGTAAAAGGATAGTGAACCCTAGTAATAAATTAGTTTATAAGAAATAATAGTAATTAAATTTAAAAAGTACTTATATGGATTATATCGAAATTAAAAAACCGTTATGATAAATCTTTCCCATAAAAAAAAGGATGGTGAGTGGGTTTGTTTGTATGTTTGAATAATGTGCTCACATTTTTTTTCTTTAGCTACTATTGGCGCAAAGCAAAGTTCGTCGGGCAGCTGCTGCGCCAGAGCACAACGATCCATTCATTCGTTCGAACGATTTATACTTTTTTACACGAACGATTTATACTTCTTTATACGAACGATTTATCTAAAATTACTGTGTATTTGTGTTTTTGGGAAAAAAACGAAAAACATAGCGGTCTTAGCTGTGTTAAAAAAAAATCACAACTCAGGAAACAGCTAAAAAGTTCAGAATTTTGAAGCTTTTCATTGTAAAAGTTTTTTTTTTGTAAATACGCTAAATTCATGAACGTTATTTAGTTAAAGTTTTTTTTTTTTTTTTTTTTTTTTTTTTTATGAAAGGTTGATAATAAACATATGTTGTAATATTTTCGCCGAGACTGCAAGTATTTATTCCGATTGTATTTTATTTTTCCTTGTTTTTTATCTATTTAGATAATAAATTTATGTCAACAAGTTCACTCTTACAATATGTGAAGGTATGAGAGATAAATTACTGCAACTTTAATAGTGGTAGGAGTATATATTATCGTGCTTCAACTCCGATTTTGTCTACTCTGTTTTTCGACGTGGTAAATCCACAGTAAAATTCTATTATCCCTCTCATAGAACAGAAATAAAACAGTGTGATGAAATATCCAGACGTTCGTGATAAAGTGGTAGTCCGTCACTCTTATATCTGAAAGATCCTTTTTTTTTCTGATTACCCTCCGGAACCACAGCAAGGTAGTAGGCTCCATTCATCCTCTGAAAATGAATGGGAATAATATGTAATGAATGTAAACGAGATTGTAGTCTTTTGCAGTCTCAGATCGACCATTCCTGAGATATGTGGTTAAAACCCAACCACCAAAGACAACCTGTATCCACGACCTGTATTCAAATCCATATAAAAGTAACTGCCTTCACTAGGATTTGAACATTAGAACTCTCGGCTTCGAAATCTGATTTGTGATAACATGTTCACAACTAGACCCGATGGATTACTTGAAAAGATCCTGGTCGTGAATTCCAAACATTTTTAGCATTCTTTATAAGCTGAAATTACTTCTAAACTATATTTTCAGGAACAAGCCAGTTTAGAAAATAAAAGAAGGACAATAATTAAACACCATTAAATTCTACTTCTTTTTTTATTTAACGAGTAGGAAGTTTCGAAAATGTAAAAGTTTTTTTGCAACCAATTACTTTTGTTTAGATGAATATTTTTTTGTTAAAAAATTCCAGAATATTAGCTAAAAGATTATATGTGACAGAAAACATAAATTAAAACTTGTAGTCAAGATGCAAAAATTATCAAGTATGGCTAAGATCGAAACTTATTTCATAAAGTACTATCACTTATCATCTTGTAATTTGTTAATGTAGAAATTATCGTATATGAATCTTTATTTTATTTTAATGATGTATACGTTGCAATCTGTTAAAGTTTGTGAACATTATGGTCCAATCAGATGAGAATGATATTATGACAGAGTGAAATATACTTTTGTAGATTCGGGCTGACCACTCCTGATATGTGTAATAAATTAACCCTAACCGCATAATTATACGGTTACGTCCTATCTATTATTAATATCTGTATAAAAACACTTATCTCTATTAGGATTTGAATCTCAGAACATTCGACTTCGAAAATTAGCTGTCAAACAGGTGATTTGCGACGATTCATTCCATAATGGAAAGAATAAACCATGATTTTTTTATAGCAACTTATACTATCATTATCAAGTAAAGTTCAGATATGTTGTTTTTATACATTCATCATACATTATTATTTCTTTAGTACACATTTTTATTTCTTTAAACAAAACACAGAACTTATAGATTTTATTCTATAAATTTACGGATCACAAATAAAAATACACACTACATGAATAAAAAATGTAAAATAAAACGAGAAAAGTAAAATAACTGAGGTACAAAGAATAAATAAGTATGTGACATTAGGTTTGTATATCCTACATACATTACTGTTATGCAACCCCACAAGTAGTGTCTCAGGTGCAGATGGCAGGCAATTGCATTTATTTTATTCAACTCTGCTATGAACAATCCAATATAATATACAAAAAAAAAACAGTAAAACATAGACACACTACCAAACGAGTGTTTTTCTCTTCTATTTGCTATCACTACCAAACACGCGCGCACGCGCACACACACACAAAAATAAATATATATATATATATTATGTATGCAATACATAATGCACACATGACGGTATTCATATTTCAAACCGTTAGATTTCGGAATTATATTAGAGAACAAATATTTAAGAAAATAAATCAAACGTACCCCAGATTCACTGTATTTGACGGAGAAGAGATTAAAAACAAACGATAAAAGAAATAAATTTTTTTTTTACCAAAAAAAACTGTATTTTCCTTCAGAATTGATTAATCTGAAGAACTAAAAATTGATAGTAAAGTTGAAAATATTAGTTATTTTTACTATAAAATTCAATACCACTTAATATTAGATTTACTTTCATGATAATTTGAACTAACGTAAAAATCTAATTAGTAAGCAGCTGCTAAAAATACATCAATAAATTATATTTAACTTTCAGCTTCAGCTTCAGCCTTTCGCAATAGTAAGGTCTTAATTTAGATAGACCATAGATTTATTCATAATTTTGAAAATTACTCATAGTTAATCAGAAATAGATAGTTTACGTATTTGTTCTCTCATAACAGTAAAATTTAAATTAAATTTGTTCATTTACAATATCTGTCATGGTTATCTTATAAATTTAATGCAAATAAATAATTTAAATTACAAGAAGTCAAAATTAGATACAGTTTCTATAAAAGTAACGATGTTCGATAATACAGTAGTAAACCATGGTAGTGGAATAAATAAAGATGGTTTTTATAAAAATAAATAAATTTTGTCCTCATTTTAATTAGAAAGAACCTAAATAAAAAATTACAGAAGAGCCCTGGTTCTGATGTAATCACAAATAAAATGTTCTTTACTACCTATTGTTCCGTATGCCACTTATTTGGTGGCATTCTCCGGACAAAATACTTCCCAACGGAGTGGAAACCTTTCTATCGATGGAGTTTGAAAGGTTAGTTGTTCCTTCGGAGGATATGGCCTGTTTTGGACCATGGCCATGTAAGTTCTGACTATCAGTTCCGTTTTCATTGTAAGCAATCCACTAACGAGCAAAGTTATAGGCTCGTAAACGTAATCAGCGAAAACCTTAAAATAAAAAGCAAAAATAAAAAAGAGAAAATGTTAGAAGATAACCTTTCTTTATTCTTATTACACTATTGCACGCGGCTACTTAGAAGGACATTTGTCTCAGGTGAAATATAACCAGGAGCTATCCGAAATAAAGTTCCGTTCTTCGAAATCAAGTTGAAGGTTTCTCATGGTTCTTTCTTGGGATCCGTATTATACACCATTTTTACTATGGACCATCCAACTACAGACGAGATTACTGTCGCTTCCTTTGCAGATGACACAGCTGTCACCAAGCAAAATCCTTGCAACCAAACAAAATCGGACTATGATGACAACATCTCGTCCAACTAAAAATTAGGAATGCCAACGAAAACATGTTGACGTAACATAAATTCTTCACTGAATGCGTCTTTCAACATTTTTTACGTTTCGGAAGCTGATTTCTTTTAAACGGATACTCAAATTAATCGCGTAATGTTGATCGATATTGTTTTATATGATCGTAAGTGTTTTGATCGACACACTTTACATTAACGATTACTGACACTCAATGACTGCAATAATCAACTTGAAATTGATACGGAAAATAGATAATACATCTGGGTATCAATATTCATGCAGAAGCAGGCTACCAAGCGCTGCGCATGCATACAAAGTGGCCTTTGTGTGCTTTAAATTTCCCTGCGAGAATCTGTCTTGTCATTTCATGAATTGTCCTCGTATCTATTTTGTCACTCTAGCTATAGTTGCAATTTTAATAAATATATTTTATTTATTAATCGGTCGTAATCATATTAACAAAGTGGTGCTAATTAGAGATCTGAAATTAAGTTTGTAATCTCACGATTAATAAATAGATTAATAATGATCAATAATATTAATGAATTAATTCACCCGCAGTGCTATGCTCAACTTCCAAATTTGCTTCAACAAATACATCTTGAGGTCACATGTATTATTTGTGTTAAAAGTTCGGTAAATATATACAATAGGACGGAGATGGATTTTAAATATAAAATACAATTTAACAATGAATGAATAAAAAAATAAGGTCTTAAAGTTTCGTGAAATTTAGTATTACAGTTATAGAACTTATTTTTATCTTCTTTTTACATCAAATATAGGGATTTGGTAAATAATTTGATTCAAAAAGGATCATATAATATGATCAATCAACTTCCGGCATTACTAACACATGTATTATACCAAATATTTGTTGAGAAAAATATTTAAATAAATTATTTATTTGTACAGAACATCATCAGATTTTATACAAAACTAATAACACCAATTCACTTTTTTTTAGCCTAATAGGAGAAACTGACCGGGAAAGAAACATAGCTCCGGATGCTGCTGGATTTCGTTGTCTGGGAATGTTACTTTATACCTGTAATATTTTCTTAAAACTATTATTGTTCATTGGATTTCATTTAAATATTTCTATTTTAAAACATAGTGGGCTAAGTATTAAGAAATTAAAGTTAATTGCGTGATGGAGGGACTTGTAAAAGGTTAAAAATGTAAAAAAAAAAAAAAAAAAATGATTGCTTAGGTCAAACAAATAATTGAGACTGTAGAATATGGTAAATATCTTGAGGTTAAAACATTAGTACAGAATGGGAAAAAATAGAAAATAACATCAAACCAGTTATGATAGATAGCTTCAGAAAAAATTTCCAAACCAGAATAATCATCATTTACAATCTAATAACAGAAGGGCGTCCCAAATAATTTTTAGAAGCCAATGTCGTTAAAATGTAATTTGTTCTTTTATACTTAGACCGATAACTTTATAAATTGTAAAGCAAATCCCTTTCAAATAAAAATAGTTCATCCTATACTTCACCTTAAACGTGCTTTAAACATTTAAAACGATAAGTAACGGCCAAACAAGATATTCATAAACTTTAAACCTGAAGGTTAAAAATACTGAATTAACAAATAGATTAAGGAGCTATTTCATTAAAACAGTTAGGTATTGATTGTAATCATGAAATTACATTTCTTTTGACTTTATCGGTCAATTATAAAATCGGGAGTCCAGCAGTTGAATTTTTAACATACATCATACAAAAAAAAAATAAAATAAATAAAAAAATAAAATGTAATAACTTCTTGCTATTATGCTAATTTCATATTTAATATTTACTGTAACTCGGAATAAGTATTTCTGATTAAAAGTATATGAAATTCCCAGGCTGATTATAATTTTTCGCAAGAATAGATTTGAACATGTAATATTTATATAAATTAAAACTTTTCACTTGTAAATTGGTATACTTCATCGTGCATGTTAGTATAAATTCGGCCGGCCTCATGGCCGAGTGATGGCGTCTCGGCTTTTCATCCGGAGGTCCCGGGTTCGAATCCCGGTCAGGCATGGCATTTTTCACACATGATACAATTCATTCATCTCATCCTCTGAGGATATACCTTAACAGTGATTCCGGAGGTTAAACAAAAAAAAAAAAAAAAAAAAAAAAAAAAAATGTTAGTATAAAGATAATCCCCGAAAAAATGAAGCAATATCATATTCCTAAGCCAATATATACATAAAACTGTAAATTATTTAACCTCTATCACTTCAAAGAAAAAAAATAATAATATAGAAACCGATCCAAAGTATAGCAGTTTCTTTTATTTTTTACCTTGCTTTGAAAGCCTTTTGATTTTATTTATGTATTTTTAACCACTTAAATAAATTTACAAAAATTTTATTTTCAATTGCTGTTAACTTCATATTATTATTTTTAAAATCAGATTTCACATTACTATACCCATTTTTAACACAAATTAATGTCATATTATAAATATTCTGATAAATAATAACGTAAAAAATACATTTTAAGACGTCCAATAAATGCGACGTAATTTTAAATTAACAACATTTTTTCTCCCAATTAGAACCGTATTTATTTTACTCGCATTATAGATTTTCAAACATTTTAATTATTTATTAATTTTTCTTTAAGTTAAAAGTTAATTAATAAAAAATATAATTAAGAATAATATTTAACCTTTTTGTTTTTACATATAATTATTTCTCATCATTCGGTTTGCTACATAATACAGAGGTTAATCCTTTAGAGACTACGCAATGGACCTTCACAAATTTTATCTGACACTCACTCACTCACTCTTTCTCTTTTCATCCTCTCTCGGTCGTCTATTTCACCATTTTCATCAAGCTTCCTTCCATTCTATTAGTTAAAGTACCAGTACAATATATAACGAACCATTTGTATAACCTGCCACATACAGAGCTGAGAGCACTCAGTGGGTGCGATTGTTTCGCTTGGAAACTCCGGTCGGGGTTGAACGGGGAAAGAGAAGATGGAAGGGTATATTGGAATACTCTGGACCGTGACCCCTCGACTAGAAGAGGGATAGAGAAACAGGATCGTGTTCAATGCGTGACAAACCATGACCGTGAGACATTGCAACAAATGCGGTTGACAAATAGTATAGTAAGACTGTCAACACAATGGCTATTAAACTAAAGCAATGCCTGGTGCCACCGATTCCCGCCCTCTTATAATCTTGTCTACTAGTAATTAATTAACTCTGCTAACTAATTTATCTAAAACAATAACAAAACGATCGATGTCAAGCTAAGCTAAAATTTACTACTGTATTATAATTGTGCACAAAACAGGAAGCACAATTAACAAAAATTAAATTAGAAATATCATCTAGATCGGAGAATTACCGCTGTTAAGCCTAAACGAAAATAAAATTTTTATGAGTTCAATAAAACTGAAAAAACAGTATAAATTGATTATGTTCTAACTGGTTAAATAGATATAGAGATTGCACAGAAATCATAGAAAATGGAGATGTTTATTAAAAAATATTATTATAACACTTTAATTTGGATATAAAAATATACAATAAAATAATTTTCTATAACCAATTTTTTATTCTACGAAATTAAAAATAATCTGTAACGTCTTTTTCTATATTATTTGAACTTATCGTGCTAATACAGTACATTACATCTTAAATAATTCACAATAATTGTGATAACTAGTGACTTTGATTTCATTCACTGTATCTTATTACTAAGAGCGTTTTCAATGAATGTTATTTACATGTTAATATCATAGCTTATTGAATATTACAATAGATCATTATCATAGTTTAACAATAACTTAACAGTTCTTGTACTGCTAACATTCAAAGATAACAGTTGTTTGAAACAACGATGTAAATCAATAGAAGTTATACACTACATGAACATCACGTCATCCAAATTAAAAGTACCAAAAATAAAAAGTTTATTATTATAATTATGAAAAAATACAACAGAATTTTGAGTATAGTTTATGATGATTTATATTTTATGCAAATTGTCATGTTATTCTAATATAAAATAAAATATATGTTTACTGCTGATATTTTAACTTAAATCAATACTAACAAGAAAGCTTAACCTATTTTTCCTCATATTTTGTACATTTCTGTTAATCATAATTTAACCTTTTGTTGTTTATATACTATTAATTTATTCTTTTTCTAATAAAAAAAGAACTAACTGTTTCATACAAAATTTTAATTCTTCAATATTATCGCAGTAATTGGAGTTCTCGAGATATCTGAAATCATTAGAATCGAGTTTTCATGTTGCAAAAAATTGCCATGTTAAATTTTTTTTTTTATAAAATATTTTTAATTTCTAAAAATCAAATCATCCTTTCTAATAATCATATTTGCTATTTATTTTTGGTAAATTATTCGGCTATTATATCTTTAGAAAAAGTACACACTAAATTTACATTTTAGCATCAGCAAAAAAAACTATTGGTAAAATCGATATAACTTTAATACCTTCCAATCTTTAATTATGTTTTACTTCCTTCAAAATATTAAGAACCTGAATAGTTTTGTTGAAATTTGTTCTAAGAGTTCAATAACTTATAGAAGAAATCTTTTCATGTACTTTATATTATCAATTTTATAAAATGTTTAACAGTTATTCTTTTAATACTGCAATAGGACAAATATAAAGGACCAGGACTATAGATTTCTTTCAGTTAAGAAGAAAGGATTAGGAAATAATAACGAAAAGATGAATATAGTAGGAAATAAAAGGGATTCTTTTCTTAGAATAACAGGTCCGTTTAACAATTTTTTCTTTGTAATAACGTACCTCCAAAATCTCTTATTCTACCAGAAGGGTTACCAGATAGAGAGAAGAATTTATAAAAATAAGTGAAGGCCAGACAATGAAAATTATTACGCTTCAACAGTTAAAGGGACGAGTCAACTACTGGTTATGCCAGCGAAGAAGTATAAATGCGGCCGGACCAGCGCCAACGGGCAGACTTGAAGAAAAGCAGTTAATTAAAGAGATTATCAAGAGAAGAGAGAGATATGGTCGACAGCGTCAAGCGAGCCATCGCAGATCGTCACAACGGGCGATGAGGGCCACTTCCCTCATCGGCCCTTCCAAATAATCCTCCCTGTTTCAGGGAGGTTTCAAATAATCCTCCCTGTTCCTTCTTTCTTGTTTCAGGAGGTCGAGAAGATGACTACAGGGAACATTGTGGATGGCCATGGCCCCCCAAACCCCCCTCACGGTCTCAAAATTTGACTCTAATAGCCGACATAAGGGAGCTGAGCTAAAAGATACTTTCCTAAAGGGGAGACGTTTTTTCTCAAAATTGACATTACCGGCGCCCGGGCGCCCTGAAACCAACCCCGCGCACACATTCAGTTCTCCTTCATCTTTTACAGAGATGTGTGCGATAGATAAAACCAAAAAAAACGTTTAACACTTAATAGCCACGCCGACCTCCTGTGGTGCCCGACAAATTACCCCACTCCTGTTCACCTTCCTTCCTTAAGAAGAATGAAGAAAAAACGGAGTGAAGAAGAACAGAAGAAAAAGGAAGAAAAGAAGAATGAAGATCAAGAACCGACAGTCTGGCCTCCCGACCGCTGACTTGTAAGTGTTAGCGGATTTATAAGAGATTATTTCAAGAAACAGGGAGGCAGACGCCAACAAGATGAGGAAGATACCTAAC
>JAAAKQ030239206.1:7987-22449 GCA_010016005.3 Zanna intricata | reverse complement strand
TAATGTCTTTATAAATTAATTTCTTATGTTTATCAAGTCTTATTTCTTCTTATTACTCAAGTCTGTCGGCAACTGGGTTCAGCCAGTGGCATCTTGAAACTAAATTGTCATGAGGAGGCTTATTTTCAAGGTTAAGTGGTTAGTACTTCATCTTATGGAAAGGCACAATTAAATCTTCAAATCTTTCCAGGTTTTACACACTCAATAATAAACTTTGATCTCATTCCTCATGCTTCAACTTGGGTCAGACCTTGTCGGTCAGGAGTGGGGAGTATAAATACTCCAGAGAAGCTGAGTTGAATCAATTCTAAGTGAGGAGTTGTTATGTGAGTTTGAAGCAAGAGTATCCTGCGAGGATACTCTTGCTTCAAACTCACATAACACATAGTCACATTCATTGTTATCATAGTGACATTTTTTCTTTGCCAAAGAAAGGCTACGCATATCTAAAGTTTTGGTATCATGAATTTTGAAGACATGTTTTAAGATTGTTCTATTATCTACTACAACTTCTACTTAGAAACGTAAGTTTCATGTTAATATTTTTGTGCATTTATAGGTTGATTTGTTTTTTTATGATGTAATAAAACTGCAACACATTAATATATAGACTCTAAACAATATTAAGTAAGAAAATATGTTTATTAAAATTAAATAATAAATCCTAAAAGTAAATACAAAAGTAAAGTAAATAAAAGTAAATATCCTAAAAGTAAAAGTTTATGTTTCAACACGCATGATGTAATGTTTAATTTTGGCATAACTGTCATACTCCATTGCCTACAAAGTGTCTCTATCAATCTCTCTTTTTTCATGGAAATGCACACATATTTACCAACTCGTAACACTCACACACTGTTCGGCTAAGTAGACTGTGTGTCAAGTTACCTGTGTGTCTGTAACCTAATCTGTTACAGACCTTAATCTGCTGAGGCAGGCTTGAACAATTCTTGAATTATAAATCCAGTGCTTTACATTAAGCTATTCTGAATACTAAAATTAAATTTAAATTATGATCAATAATTTATCAGTTACCTTATATTTAGTCAGTATATATAATATTTATCAGTTATTATAGTTAGAAAAGCAGTTGTTGTTTTTCTATTAGTATCAGAAACTGTTTGGTTACTTCTTTAAATTTTGAATAATTATAAGCAAATTTATCTAGTTAAATTATTTTAAAAATTTTACGTACCTAATTTATAATACATTATATTGTATAAATTTTAATCACAGCATTGTAAAAATGTATTTTTAATTACAATAATCATTAATCTTCTCATATTACATCCTAACAGTGCAATATACTAAAATGTGTAACTAAAAAATGGAACAAGAGTAATATTTAATCACGATATAGTGCACCATACGTAACACTTTTAAATAGTAATATTAGAGTTAAACACTACATAATGTAGAGGGTAATATTTGACAGTTTGCTTAGCATTTTCAGAGTAACACCTATAAAATAGCTCTCACTATTGAAATAACAAGAAAGATATAAATAAATTTAATTAGAGCATAAACACAATATTATTATCAAGAGATAATAAAATTATAAATTAACACAAAGTATATCTTGTCTTTGAGGCTAAATATTGACACAATATTCAAAGTAAAATAATAAAATGATCCTTCTACAAAAATCAGGATTTTTAAAGCATTTTTAAATACATGGTTAATGGAAAACTGTTATTTTGAACCACATCAGTACTAAAATGGAGAACTCATCAATAGAGTTTACAAATGTAATAAAAATTGTAATTCCTTTAAAACAGTGTTTCTCAACCTGGAGGCTGCAGTGATATGAAAGGGGAGTTGTGAAACTAAACTACAAATTTAGATGTAAACAATAATGAAACCATTTTAAGAGAAAAAAACCATTTATTTTAAATATTTTACTTATATTTTTATAAATACAGATATAAAGAAAATAAATTAATGAGATGATTGCGTAAGTTTTTCATTTAATAGTTTCTCCATATGTGGATCTATGTTAGAAAAACACAAAAGCAAACTGTTTTCAAATGATAAAAGTTGATTCTTATATTTAGTTTTCAGCGTAACTATAGATGAAAAAGCTTTTCACAGAAGTAATATGTGCTGAAAGGAATTAATATTTTTAAAGTTTCTGTGACTAAACTTCCATATTCACAATTTGACTAGCAAGCCAAAATATATCTACATCTTCAAATGTGAATTGTAGTTGTAACATCTTATTGGCAGACATTCTGATGAGCTGGTCATGAATCTCAACTAACAACTTAGCTGTTGCAAGAATGTCTTCACTAAATGGATTCAGTACCCATTTTTTCAAGAAATCATTTTATCTTCTGGAAAATACTCCAACTTAATTCTTAGCTCAGACAAATGGATCTTCATACTATCCAAACTTTGGTGAATAATAGTGTCTTCAAATTTTTCTCAATATAATTGGAAGTGAGGGGAAACATATCAAAATTTTTGCTTTGAAGGCGAATAATCCAGATATCATGCTTAATGAAAGCATGAACTTTGTTTGTCATTAATAAAATGTTTTTTATCATGTCCTTGTAAATTGACATTCAAGTTGTTTAAATGCAAAAATCGATCAGCTAAGTAAGTCAGCAGCAATATGTAATCATTATTCTACAAGAAAAAAAAAAAAAAAAAAACATGAAGAATGGTGTCTTTATTCTTGAAAAATATTATTAATTCATCTTGCAATTACAATAACTGGGTTAACACTTTCCCCTGCGATAACCATCTGACTTCTGTATGGAAAAGAAGAGATTTTTTCTTTTCGCTCCTAGTTTAGCAAACATAGTTTATTTTGTAATAGTTGACTTCAAATAAAATTAACCATTTTTACATCTTTACAAAGAAGCTGTTTGAGATTTTTGGGTATATTTTTTGTGACAAAGCATTTCTGTAAGGGAAGTAGTGCATCCATTCTGCCCTTGGTACAAGATGATATTTTAATTTTTTCAGAAATCCACTTCTTTCCTGTTATCGCCCTAGCACCATCATTACATACTTCAGTATATTTTGTCCATCTATGTTATAGGTTTTAGTAGTGTCATAAAAAAATATAAAAAAACATTGTTCATCGCATGACCAGGTATTGATTTGCAAAATATATTTTCTTTGACTGATCTGTCCCTATCTCATTCATACCCCACAAACCATAAGAACCAAGAAATATTTGCCATATCTGTTGATCCATCAAATTAAATATTAAAAACTTTACTTGAAATCACTTGCTGAATTATCTGACCATGAACAATGGCAGCCATGTTATCGATTTGCCTTGATACTGTGTCATTTGAAAGCAGAGGTTTTTTCAATTTTTTTGCTTCTTCCATGCCTATTAAAACACTGACCATATCAATTGCAGCTGGCAATATGAGGTTTTCTTCGGTTGTATGGGATTTCAACATCTTAATATTATTACTGCTACAAGATAAGATGCTGCAAGTGTACTTTTATCAGTATGGCTTGATTTACAAATAGAAGTTTGTTGATTTCTCAAATATGTAATTTTTTTTTTTTAATTCCAAGGATTTGCTTTTATGATCCAGAACTTAAGTTTTCAAGTGATGAATTAATTTTAATGGTTCATCTGAAAAATTCCAAGGGTTTGCTTTTATGATCTGGAAGATTAGTTCTCAAGTGTCGAATTAATTTTGATGGTTCATGCTTACAAAGGAGAAGAACTGAAAGCAAACAGCACATTGGGACTTTCCATTCAATGATATAGAGCCATAATTTAAATAACTGTCTGTCATTGTACAATCTTGTCTTTTTACCAATCGATTCACACAAGGTAGTTGGGATTTTGTTTTTTCACAAATTTATCCATTTTGCATAAAAATCAATGGAAAAAAAAACGGTTACCTCATTTGACCACATACTATAAAACCAAAACCTCAATTATTATTATTTTTTATTAAACTACACTTTTAAAAACTTAAAGGCAGCAGATGCATACTATGTAATCAAAACTAAATGATGTTCTGCAATCCCACATGCCTCTTTTATACTGTTGAGAGCATGATATGTTCACACATATTATATACATGTTAGAACATGGCATTCACAGCAAATATTATGCTAACAGACCAAAGTACAAGGAGTACATACACATCAAGTTTGAACTTGTAAATTGCTTGTAAATTTTTGAACACTTCATACATGCATGTTAATACCTGTTACTATCAATGCAGCTAGATAGTTTTAACTAGGTTTCATCGGATTTGAGTTGGGGGTTGGGAAATATTCATTATATACTTTTTATACTTTCTGAGGGGCATGAATCACTGCTCTAAACCAATGTTTCTCAACCTGTGATTCATGATGATGGGACAGATAGTCCACATGCATACTTAAATTAAATTGAAATTATCCAAACCAAACAAAACAAATAATAATTTGAAACATGTTTCCCAAATAACTTTTCTGATAAATTTATGTGGGTTCCGATCAATTTCATGCTTATAATTGCAAGTACTCTCAACATTGAAAGAAGAACAGCTAACTCAGCTTTCAAGCCCAATCTTGGATCTTATCTTCTGCTTCTTCACCTTCACTGCTCAGATGAGTTATCTGAAGCACTAAAATTCTCATGCAGTTTTCAGCAACCTACAGTATTACTTTTATGAGAAAGGATTTTCAATGTTCCTTCAAATAAAAACAAAATATAGAAATCATCTTAATCTAACTGCTAATCTTCAATTGAAGTTGTCCAGATATCCAGAAATTCTGAAAGAACAGACAGGTTCTTCCATCTCATTAAAAATAAGTAACATATGATATAATATGATAATAATCATATGATATAAATATATTATATGATTTATTTGTTTAATGATGATTAATTGAAAATAATTATTTTCAATTTTATTATTTATTTTTCATATGCATTCAAAACATATTTTTACGTTTATTACATTATGACACAGTATGTCTGTTGGTAATACCCATATAGGTAAAAAAATGAGGCTAAATAACTTAGTGCTCTACAGAATTTTTTTAGAATTTTACTGGTCTTTAGGCAAAAAAGATTGAGAAATGTTGATCTAAACAACTCCTCATCAAAGAAAGAAGCAATCTCTGAAGAGCAATATTATATGCTAAATGAATTTGTATGATAGGTGTATTCAGGAGGTAATTAAGCTAAAATACATGACAAGAATTATTCTTGTAAAGGCTACTTGCTACATAGTTCTACCTGTTACTCAAGATCTGTATATACTGTACCGTGTTTTAAAACCGCAGCAACATTTTGCTTGCAGTGGGTTTCTTTAAAATTTATGTGTCAATTCGAAATCCTAGCAACTGCAAGGTATGCTCATATTCAGTCTCCTTTGAGTGAAAGAATTGTGCGGATCAATTTATTGCCAACTTCTGTTATTGGGAAAAATGTTATGAATAAGCAAAAACTGGTAAAATGGTGTCATGAATTTAAGTAGAAAAAAAGGGATGTGATAGATGAGAACGTGGAGTGAAAAGCCATCTGATTTTATTGATAAGATTATACTGAAAATTAAAGGAGGTTGGCAGCACTACTTTGGAAGAGGGCACTAGTTTATTAGCTCTGTGAATTTTTGTATTGTTTTTAGTTTTTTTTAGTAAATTTTTACTTGACTTTTTTGCCAAGATAATCTTGAGAAACTGATGATTCAATCACATTTTTTTTGCTTTTATATTTAAGTTAGTTACAACTAAAAGTTTGCAGGCACCATTGTTATAACCTTAAATTGATGTCAGACTTCATTTAATTCATTCTGATTATTTCTGGTTTGTACTAGATTGGTTATTAATGGGACCGATAAAGCCACAGTATTATTCCAGGAAGTTGTTATCTGAAATTCTTCTGTTATCTGAATTCTGCAGCTTGGTTTTGATAAGTATTCAAAGTTAATCAACAGTTAAAGTTGATAATTCTAATTAAATGTAATACTGCATACTATTTACTATTTATCAAAACTGTCTGTCAACAATTTCTTCTTTTCTTTTTTGTTGCGTCGATTATTATTATTTTTTTGTGTTATATTATTTTTATTACATTATGTTTCAACATATTATCTATATATATATACTTATACCTTATATTTTTTATATGTGTGTGTTATGAATAATACTGAACATTATTTCAAGGGTTAAAGACAAGGTGAACGATCCTCCCCAGAATTTCCTACACTTACGAGTATTTGTAGAAATTCGGAGAAATGGGTTGCTTTACACTGAAGAAATTCTTGAAGTGAACTCAAAATATAGAGCCAAAATAGTTGGCTGTGTATAATTTAACATCAATTATAATTTAACAATGGGGCTCAATGGACAATTTAACATCAGTGATTAGTGATTTACTAGACAAAAAATTAGCGAATTTAGCCACAAAAGAGGATGTGGGATGTGTATTAAATCTGCATTGAACACTCATAGAAGAAAACAAAGTTTTGAAAGCTGAAGTTAGCTCTTTACAAGAAAAAATTGATTAATTAAGTATAAGCTGATCAATATAGAAGATAGGGCTTGGTGAAACAACCTGGTTTTCAAAGGTTTGAAAAACAATAGGAATGATGACATCAAAAAGGTTGTACTTAATTTTTGTAATCGGATTCTTAAAACTAAATCTGAAATTTTTATTAATCAAGCACATTCTCTTGGTAAGGAGGACAATAAACCCATTATTCTATCTAATACATATAAATTAAAAAGACAGGATAAGTCATTCATAAGGATTTTTCTGTTAAAACACAGAAAAAGTGGCTATTCTATTGGCACTAGAAAGGAGCTGCAAAAAATTGGTAATTTCAAGAGTCTATTGGTCAGTTGATTGAATGGTGTTTGATAAATATACATTGGTTCTTATAGAACAGCTTAAGTTGGAAAAAAGATGGGATGAAAATTATCTGAATTTTTCAAAAGAGATGTATCGGGAGTGGTGAAAAGAGTTTTGGGGAGGGAAAACAGAGAATAGGAAGGGTTTGTCTTTCTAACTTTGGAGGAGGGGGCTTCCAACAGTGTGTGCAGTGGTGATGGGAGTGGTTGTCTAAAGTTGTTAGCATATAATATTGCAAATTTAGAAAGTAAGTGAAATCTAGTAAGTGAAAGTAAGTGATCTTTTTAATTTTATTAGTAATTATGATGTGTTTTTCTTACGGAGACGAATAATTGAATCTGATCGATAGATTCTTGGGAGAATTATTTTTTAGATTACTCCATTCGATGGCTGTCGGCTGCCAGAAATTTACTGTGGGGAAGAGCTAAAGGTGGAACGGTAATGGGCTATAAGTGGTCTTATAGCATGAGTTTTAATTTAGGGAGGAATGCGCACTATCCTATTTCAACATCCACAGAAGGAATTTTTGTTGGTCCCAGTTTACTATCAGGAAACAGTAAAGTAGAATGGGAAAAAGATTTTTGTGAACTGCAAAACTGGATGGTGGATCATGGGGAAAATGGATGGTGTCTTTTGATAAGGGATTTAAATATGAGTATTGCTAATAGTCAGAGCATACCAGAAGAGTTGGATATAGATGCCAGATTAGAGTGCAAAAGGTGCTCTAAAGATGTAGTTGTAAATAGAAAGGATCTAAAACTATTAGAAATATGTGTCTTTAATTGTTGAATGGAAGTATGAGAGGTGAAAAAAATTGAGAATATACTTTTATTGGTGGTAGAGAATCCTCAGTTATAGATTTTGCCTACATTTCATTTGATGGATTAGAAATAATTAAGAATTTTGTGGTCATTACAAATGCATTCTCCGAACATATGTAAATACAAATTGAAATTTATGATTAAATTAATAGAGCCTGAAGTTCTGCTCCTGCTCCCAAAATTATGTTGGTCTAGAAATGATGACTTACTTTACATAAATAGATTGCAAGAATAATACATAACATTAAGCCCATTACCTGCAAACTCAAATGAGGTGGTTGATCTTTTGAACAGTTGTATTTATAGGGCGGTATCTAATAAGTTAAATTCCGGAGTTGGAAAAGTACGAACAGTACAGCCCAAACAAGAATGGTTTGATGCTGAGTGTATGAAGGCTAGGGATAGGGTGTTTAAGTTACTTAAATTGTATTGCATTAACAATTCAGAGGTAGTTAAGAGGGACTATATGATTACTAATAAAGAGTACAAAAGGTTGTGCAGGGAGAAGTGTACAACCATATATCTGAAATATCTATAAATTTAGTAATGTGAGGGACAGCAAAGATTTTTGGGAATTAGTTAAGTCTTTTAAGATTAAGCTGTGTAGGAGTGCTGGTGATATCAACCAAGAGGTTTGGAATGCTCATTTTTCAGCCTTTCTTACTGCCCATGATCCAAGTTTAGATACAATTTATGAGAATGCCCGAATGCAGAAGATGAACAATTTACCCAATCAATCATAAAAGAAGAATTAAATATAATAGTTATAAAAGTCAAAAACAATAAGGTTTCAGGTAACGATGGAATACCTTTCAAATTTTGCAAACAGGCTCCAGATGAATTTTTATCAATAGTGCTAAATTTATTCAATTTTATTTTTAATTCATGTAGCATTCTGGACTACTTTAAGAACTCAATAATCTTTCCCCTTTATAATGCAGAAGTTGGTAACTATAGAGGTATATCCTTTCTGAGCTCTTCGTCAAAACTATTTACAGGTATCTTATTGTGTAGACTGGAAGAGTAGGTATCCAGGAATGGGGGTTTAAATGAATATTAGGCAGGTTTTTGCAAAGGATACTCTGAAATGGATAATGTTTTTAATCATAATAGTATAATTAACTTTCAGGTTTGCGAAGGAAGAAAGAAACTTTATTGTTTTTTTTTATAGATCTAATGGCTAGTCTTTGATAATGTAGACCGGCATGAACTTTTTTACAAACTCTCCTGCCTAGGATTGTCTGGTAAATCTTTAAACTTGTTGTGGGTATAGAACGAAGGCACAAAGTCTTGAATTGGATGTAAAAATGGAGTAACCAATTTGTTTTGTACTTCATGCGATATCAGACGGGGTTGCTTGCTCTCCCTGTTATTATTCGCTCTGTTTGAAAATGATTAATATGAGGAAGTGGGTTAAGGGATACAGATCCATTACCTGAATATCAGAGTGTTACTCTATACCAATGACCTAGTTTTGTTAGCATTGAGCCAAAAACACTTCAGACCATGATCAATAAATTTCAGGTGGAAATTAAATATTAATTTAAATAAGTCAAAAATTGTTGTTTTTATATGAGGGGAATACTAAGGGTTAAGGAGAGATGGACATTCAGAAGCAATTCCATTGATATAGTAAATAGTTATAAATATTTGGGGGTGATATTTACTTTTCAGCTGTCAATAATCCAGCATTTCAAGGAAAAAACCATTGTCGTGAAGTCTGTGATGAACACTTTGTGAAAAAAATTTTTTTTAAAGGTAATATACCATTATCAGTGATGTACAGGGTTTTTTAAGCCGCATGTAAGTCAGCTGTGACGTAAAGGGTGCAGGTCTGGGGAAACAGAACGGGTCAGGAACTCAGGAATTTTAATAGGTTTTATTTAAAAAGAATATCTGGACTTCCTATGAACATGCCATACTATGCTTTGTATTTGAAAGCAAATACAAATTTAATACAGGGTTGGGAAATCAATTTCAAATATGTAATGAAAGTGTTGAACACGCCAGAATTCTGACTTCCCAATAAATTGGCTAAGCTAATGATAGAGAAAAAATAAGGGTGTCTAAAACATGAAATTTATTAGTGAAATTTAGATTAAATAGGGCCTAGTAGTGAAATTTAAATTAGAAGCAGTGTCCAATGAACACAAAAAAGAGAGCTGGGCTATATGCGCATAGAGGCTAAACAGATCTGGGTGGTGCGAGTGCATAGGGTGGAATTTCAAAGTCTGTTCTCTCAGTTGGATCATGATTTGGGAATACATAATTATATTAAAGACAGAAATACTAGGTATTTTAAGAGTATTATTTTTAAAGCAAGAAGAGACATGCTACCTCTCAATTTTAATTCTAGTAGGGAACTGAATGAGAGAATATGTTCATTATGTAATACCGGTGAGGAGAAAGATGTTCAGTTTGTAGATAAGTGTGCAATTTTATTGGAGATTAGAAAATTAAGGCTAGGGAAAGGAACTTTAACAGAGGAAGGTGTAGTTGAACTGTTGAATGGAAATGACTGGAGAATTTTAATGAAATATTTGAATGGGGCATTAATCTATAGGAAAAGATTAATAATGAAATTCAACTTTTAACTAATTTTTATAAAATTATTATAATTTTTTTCTTTTCATCTTTATTACCACTGCATGCCCACTGTAAGAATATTGCTTAAAATGGTCGAATATGAGAGGGAAAAGGAGGGACCATTTATTTTGTTTTATTTGCAAAAAGATACAAAGTATGAGTAATCTTATAATAAGTAATAATGAATAATTTTGTAATTTTTTAATAACTAATTTCATTGCCAACTGGAAAGATGACCTTGAAGAAAAAATTAGAAGATGCTTGATAGGAGTTTACAGAAAATTGAATTCAAATGTTATAAAAAATAAAATGTTATTAATGGAAAGATCAGAGGTCAGAAAATTGTTGGAGAAGAGGGCAGAAATATTAAGTATGAAAATTAAAATATTCTAATAAAAAACGCATCTTGGCCAGATAAAACTATTTCAAATTTATTAAATTCTAGGAGGAGAATGAGGATGAAGCACCAAAGAGAGAGAGAGAGGTTAAATCTATTAAATTCTAGTAGGAGAATGAGGATGATTAATCAGAACCGAGGGAGATTAATCAGAGAGGGAGGTTAATCAGGAAGAGAAAATGACTATAAGATGGAGCATATTCTACAAAAAAATAAAAATAGAAAAAACAACACGAGAAAATGAAGAGATTACAAAAGCAGCGGGTATGGTAAGTCTACAGTGGCTCTTCAGACTGTTTAGAGTGGGGTGAAAAGAGAAAAGAATTTATTTAAATGTTTCTAATTCAATTGCCCAGAAACCAGTCTGACTTTTCTTTACTCTACTTTTGTAAATTTTTTTTTATTTCAGAAATTGGTTAATAGAAACCAGTCTGACTTTTCTTTACTCTACTTTTGTAATTTTTTTTTTATTTCAGAAAATGGTTAATAGAACCCATGCATAATTGATGTAGTTATCATCTAAAGGGCCGTTAAGCTGCCTGATTTAGCTTTAAAAGATGCTCACTAATTTCTCAAACACTTTAATTTGATGTAACATCATCAGGTTATAGGAATTACAAAGGATTCATTGTCGACCTCTGACATTAATAAGTGCATTGATGGAGTATTCTGTTGACAGTTGTATTCCTATCTTTCCACATTTCTTCTAAATAAAAAAATATATTCAGCATTACTTAAATTCAGCCATCTGCTGAAATCAGTTAATTAAAAACTGGCAATGACTGTATTCAAAATTGAATTTATGCAGGCAGGGTTGGAAAATAACAATGAAAGTATATTATTGTTAAAGTAACATGAATCACGTGAAACATTAATTCTAACTATACAAATGAAGAAAAACAAAGTGTAAAAGACTCAGGATGTAGTTAGTTGATATGAAGAATAAATGGCACTTGCCATTACATTTAAATTAACATAATCAACATAGTGATAGCAGCTTAGTACTTTCTTTATTTAGTATTTGTATATTTTTGAAATGTTAACAAATATTACAGAGCCAGGAGACCACAAGCAGATGAGCCCAGGTAGGCATGGATGGATACAGTATTTATTATCATATGCAAAATAGTTTGCTTCATTATGTATTGTTAATAGTCAATTTCCTCGGTTATGATAAATTATTTTACTCAGTTAAAAAATTCTAAAAGAACCCTTCCTCAAATCATACGTACTATGGATTGATGAAGTTTTAATTCCAAGCAACATTATCAATTTTGATTTTATACTTCATAATAGTAAATTTTTTCACATTTGAAAACTGATTTGGTGTTTTTGTTGTTTATTAGTAGTGTTTCTTTCACTACATTTTAAGTTCAGAGTTCCTCTTATGAGTAACATAACTAAAAAAATTCATGTTTATATGGTAAATATCTGATTTAACAAAGAAAATTGTATGTATTTAACAGTATTTAGTTCAATCCAGCTGATTTCATATCTTCATTTAACACATTCCTACAACAAATAAATTTAATAAAATTTGTTTTGCAATTTAAAATTCAAGACTAACTTGTTGAGCAGCATAATTCTGCGAGTTATATCCAGCAGCATATGCTGTATATGCAGATGATGGCTGATGTGCTGAATATGAACCCGTTGCATATGAGTTTAAATAACCATTGGTATTAGATGAACCATTTGTTCCTTGTCCAGAGGAACCTGATTTACTGCACTGGTTAAGTCCTGCAAGAAAAAAACAATACACATCTAAAAATTGAATAAAAATTTTTTTTAGATGAAAAGTAAGACTATGAAGAATAAGCAAGCATAATATTAAATAAAAAAAGCATTATATTAATTAAAAGAATAAATAACATTATATTTATTCAAAAGTAAATAAGTAAAGAATATTTGCAATTATAAAAGTATCTGCTATGGAAATATTATAAATCGTTTGTTGAACCAACAAAAGTTGACACTAGCAAGGTTTTAACTTAATAAGTTTAAAAAACTTAAAAGAGAAATAATTTCAATATTACTCTAGGATAAAATCAAACTTTAGGGGTTAGAGAATATTCAAACAACATAATTAATACATCCCACCAAAAACAAAAAAATTATGACATTCTAAACATGAGCGTAATCTTTTATAATGAAAAGGAATCATTTTGTCACAAGACAATTAATAGCATAGATAAAATTCCAATATTACAATGATAAAAAAGCATATACAATAGCTACAGATAATTCGTTGTGAAAATGTAGATAATGAGCAATGCTGATGAAAAGATATATATATCAATTTTAAAATTAAGGCCACAGAATTAAAATAAAACATAAAGAATTATTACAAATTTCAAATTTTTATTTACAAATGAACAGAAGTGTACATGAAATAAATGGCTAAACACAATAAATTATTATGGCATTATTTATAGATTATGGAATGATACTTGCATTCAAATACTAAAAGTTTTTGCACATAAGAAATAACACTAATTAAGATTATGTCATTAATTGAACATTTAACAAATTAAAACTAGAAGAAGAATGACAAACCAAATAAGGTTAGTCATTGGATCTAAACAAAGTATGCCGATATATGTTTTGGGTGTCACAAAATATTACAATTATTGGAGATTTATTTCTTCCATTCAAGGTTAAACTGAAAAGATATTACAATGTGTTTATACATGGCGACTATTCTACTAAACACAATCATCATACAGTTTAAAAAAATTATATATAGATCTTCATTTATTAATGTGTAATCTAAATTCACTATAACATGTAGAAACATATAATTTCTTATAAACAGAAATACATTTCTACATTAACACTATAAGACCGTATATTAATTTCATATCACAGCTGATTTTTAATGAATTTTTACTCACTGTTTGGTGTAGGATATGTGGCAGGAGGATATGAAGTGTTATAAAAACTAGAAGCATTCATGTAGCTGGGGGTCTGTCCCCCATATGCTTGCTGCATGCTGAAAAATTAAAGTAAAAAAAATAAAATCAGTAACACCAAGACAAGCTGAAAAATATATTAATAAATAAATGTAATTAATAGTATATATATTAATGTATAATACAGTATATATAAAATATATAGTGAAAGTTCCTATGGCAATTGCTGGACCTGCTATTGGGCGTCGCTCCTGGAGATAGGGTATGCTCACCAATTTGATCGGAGGGTACTGTGGAAATAGAATACCCAATGGGAACAAAAACCAGTGAATCTGGTCAATGACCTCAAAGGCGGAAGAGGAATGTTCCCAATAGCAAAGAGGGTGAAAGAACAAAGGATGTGTTTCCCACCTGACCTGAGCAAGGCTAGAAGTTCTAAGGTTGCATTCCTACTACTAGTCTTGCTAAAACTGGGCTAGTAACCCATTCAGGGACATACACATTACTAAAAATCATCCAGAAAGAAAAAATCATCAGATTGGAACACAGGAATTAAAATTGAAACAAAAAATAAAGGATTTGGGATTACTGAAAAAACTTCAATCTGCACGCGAAATGTACAATTTCTTGCTGCTGGAAAAGAAGGAGATTGGAATCTTGGAAGAAAAACAAATCAATATAGGCATATGGAAACAAAGAAGAAACAAAAAGAATCATATGATATAAACGGATATACAGTTATATATTATATATAGGAGTGAATCTGAGCAAAAGAGCCTCAGCAGGTGTTGCAATATACCTCAATAACAAGTGGAAAACAGAATATGCTCATACATGTAGAATAATGAGAGAATAGTGAAAATTAGATGCAAAATAGAGTGGGGTTATTTAACTTCCATATATATTTATGTGCCAGAATG
>JAAAKQ030239195.1:0-11132 GCA_010016005.3 Zanna intricata | reverse complement strand
TGGACTGAATTGTGAATCTAAACCATTCTCGAATCCACTGGAACACACACAAAAAATTTCATCAAAATCGGTCCAGCAGTTTAGGAGGAGTTCAGTCACATACACACAGACAGAAGAATTATATATACAAAGATGATTAAAAAACTTTTGTCATTAAGCTTCCATAATTCCAGTATACAGCTACTTTCCGAAGGCACTGTAAAACAACGAAAAATCGGTCTTTTGGCGCAGAACTGCGCAAATATTTTTTTCATTTAAATCTATAATCTTACTTATTTATCAGTTTAAATGTAATTTTCATTCTCGTGATCGACAACGTGTATTTATTTACCAACATTAGTAAATAAAGAAACTGAAAATTTTACTTTAAAATCTAATGTTTAAAAAAAATTCGTTTAATGCAAACATTCATAACTCAAGTTTTGACTGTTATTAAGATTTTTTCTTTTTTTTTTTCTTACGTCTGGAACCACCGTTAGATTATATCTTCAGAGAATGAGATGAATGAATTGTATTGTGTGTGAAAAATGACATGCCTGACTGGGATTCGAACACGGGACCTCCGGATGAAAGGTCGAGACTCTACCACTCGCGCTACGGAGGCAGGCGTTATTAAGATGTCTATCCTCTAATGTAAAAATACTCTCTTTGATATTTTTAATCATTTGAATAATTTTCATAAATTAATATTTTGTTAAACGATTTTTTTTTAAACAATTATTAAAAAAAAAAAATTCAACTTCATTATATGAAGTTTGCCAAGCAGGCCTACTGTTATCTAATCCATGAACTCAAAAAAAAAAAAAAAAATTATAGTGTATTTATAATTTCAGATTTATTTAAGGTATTATTTTATTATGCGAGTACTTTAAAATTCCTAAATACAAAAAAAAATTGTTTAAGCGATTGACTTAAAAAAAAAAAAAACTGCGTAGTATAGTTAAAAAGGTTCTTTAATTTTATTGTTGTTATTGTTAAAAGGTGCCAAGTTCATTTTTAACACAATCCATTCAGTTATTTTAACGTTAAATAACTATTTTTGTACCTCTACGCTCTAATAATAAATGTCCTGTTTAAATGGCTCTTTTCTGACTTCTATTGCGAATCTTCCCATCCCCAATCTGATGTCTCCGACTGAATTTACCTTGTCTGTGTTGCTCTACAGACGTTAATAGGAAAGTATAATTAAATCATGAACACGCGTGCACATTCGCGCACACAACACACATGCTCTTCTTTCATCAACATTTCTTAAAATTTATTTTAATTTTCTTTTTACAGAATATAACGGAAATGTCTTAAATTACACTTTGTGAGATCGCATTTTTATGTTTTCTTGGATTTGTTTTTTCTAGCGTGCGTATTTTATTGTCTAATAACGTTAGACACGTGAATAAACATTTTCTTATAAAACGAATAAAGCTATGAATAAATTTCTTGGAAGATACTGGCACGCAAAAGAATCAGTACGTACTTAATAAATGTGTCACCTCTTTTGTTAAGCTTAAATAATAAATAAAAACATTTAAAAAAAAAGTTCTTTCTTTTCTTTTCCCTTTGTGTACACTATAAATCTTCAGAAAAATTTATGAGTTGTGTGTTGTTTTTACTTATTTCTTTATTTTTCGATTTTAAGATACATTTTAAGAACGTTTTTATTTACTCTTTTATTACAACCACACATATCTTAATTATTCATTATTTTAAGTTACCGTAATGAAATATTTAAAAAAAAAAAAAACATTATTTGTCAGTAAATTATTTATTTATTCATTGATGTAATTTTTAAAGTAAATCTTACAAGAAATTCCGTAAATTTATTCCCCTATATGGATATTTTTTTAAATGAAAATAGTATTTTGTAACAGTGAGCAAAAAGTAATTTGATAAATTTTACATTAACTAAGAAAAATTGATATTCCACATACATTTAAATTATGATCAGGATAAAATAATACATTTTTATTTCCCTTATTGTATCCAATTTTAAAATGAAATTCATGAAATATGATGAACCTGTTTTCCATAATAATGAATAATTCTTAGAAATGTAGAGTTGGTACAATTTTTATGCCGACGTAAAAAAGAGGGCGCGATTTCGAGAGTTGTATAAAATTATCTAACTACCTTTTCTTTTTTAAAGAATATATTTTGTTTAATATTCTGGAAGTAGTATTAATTATCCAAAACATTATGCCACATTTTATCACGAGTAAGAAATAATAATGATTAGTTATAAAAATATATATATTTAAATCCAATCAATAGTTTTTTAAAATGAAAATCATCCAGCATAAGTTTTACTTCTCCAGCTCAGCGAATATAGGTAGAATATATTAAAAGACAAACTATGGTATGATCATGTCAAAAATTTATATAGGATTTTTTTTTTTTTCCGGAGATAAAGGTATGCAATTTACGCACGCAACCATGGGTGTATCGGACTCGGACCCAGGACGCTCTCCGTCCCGGGCTAGCTAACAGGCTCTGCGAAGATATTGTTAGGCATAATATAACCTGCCCCATATCGACTAAACCTCCCTCACCGGAAATTCTATTCCGCCCCGAGACCGGATCCGCAATTAAACATAACTCAGTCTCGGGGGGATATGTCCGACTTACCTTCGGATCTCTTCTTCTTGTACTTCTTTCCTTCTGGTGTTCTTCTTCTATTAATAAACATCCCACTCACTCAAACAACCATTCTGCCATTCACTCTCCCTCCTCACACACACACACTCACACACTTTATTTTTTTTATGAATTATTTTTGCAAATCTTTACGTTTTAGAGTTCAAATAGTTCATCTAGACAAAAAAAATGTTTGTCGTACTGCTTTTGACATATCTCAGAATTGAACGAACAAATTTTCTTAAAATATTTCTTTATATGGGTGCAATGATGGTATTCATTTTTCGAAATTCGTTAAGGGGTGGATGGATATCCCACAAAAAATTTCGATTTTCTTCAAAGATATTTTAGAGGAAACTTTATTAAAGCAAATTTGCTTTAATTTAAACGAAATTAAATGACCAATAAGTTTCTATAATTTTAAACTTAATTTATATATTGCATGGTATATAAATAATCCAAAATCCCTACTTATATAAATCAATCTCCATCTCTTAAAAATGAAATATTTGTTTTTCGTTATTTTTCTTTATTTCCATTCAGTTAAAATATTTTTCAAAATTTTTTTTTTTAATTTATGTTTTATACACAGAGCTATCAAGAAATTACTACAATTTTAAAAAAATTATAAACTTTAGACACAAAATATAAAAATGTTCTACTGAAAATTTTAGTTTAAACTATATTTGAATATTAAAAAAAAAGTTCTCTTTAATTTATTCCCTACCTCTAAAAGTATATATATTCTGTTTTTTGGTTCTAATTCTTAATTTTTGTTATAGTGGTATAATAATGGTATATATTATAGCAGTAGTAGTTTTGTTATAGTGATATAATAGTTTTGGTTATAGTGGTAGTATTTTGTTATTTTTGTTAACAGCTGAGGAAAATCTTACAATATTTTGTCACATTTTTTATCAAAATATTCGATATCCATAATCCATGACAGTTTTCACCTATTAATATCCATAGGAACTTAAAAAAATCCATTTCGTCACGCTGGAAGAAGGAAGTAGATTTTTACCGGTGCTAAGAAGGGGATAAAACAGATTTCCGCCTTAAAGTTAAGAAAAACTTCAAATTTATTCAATACGATAATGGTTGCAAAAACCGAATTTTTCGCGAACACAATACTAACTTTACTTCGTACAAGGATGTAAAAAATATGAAAAAATATCAGAAGTTATTAATGAAATAAAATTTTATGTATTTTTCATTAAAAAAAAAATTGTATATATGTAATTTAATAGGCGTACATGGAAGTCATATGATGTCCACATCAGATTTTTAAATCAGCCATCTCCTTTCTAGACCACCTGAATAACCCCAATTTTCTGTGGGCCTTCTATCACCTCCTGAAGGCCTCCAGGGCCCACAATGGGGGGAGGGGGTTATCGCCCACTTTGAGAACGTATTGTCTAAGGATTCGAAAGCTTCCCAACATACTTATAAATTGTAATAATTAAGGTGAATTGGTTGCACGCCTACTAACAAACTCCATAATAGAATAAAATTTCTATTAAATTCTTGATATCTCGAAAATATCCGATAATTGATCAAAATATCCGAAATATTGATCCGATTTTCATATATAAATATAAAATACAGTTTTTTATATAAATTTTACATGCGGTAATCAAGTAATTTTTCTTTTTTACAGACCCTGATTTAATCAGATACTTAAAACATGACAGATGGTTGTAATAAACATGGCAAACTTTCTGTTTGAGTTTTAGTGCTTTCAATTATAAATTTATTTAAATGAAAGCTTTAGTAAAAGGATTCTAGCGTTATGTGAGAATACACAATGCGGTACAAACACGCATATATAAATACAGACTGTCATCTCTAACCTTTGACAAAGCTTATATAATGAGGAGAAATTATTAATTTACGATACAGTTCTTGTGGCTTCGCTTTCCTAGAAACTGTTTGTCTGCTTTAGTTTTTAGTTAATGCTGACTGAAATATTATTCGGAATTTAATACTTCTAACCAAATTAACAAATTCTATATCAGATTTCTTCTGTATAAAATTATACATTTTAATAACATATTTCTCAGAATTTGAAATCATTCAGTGTGAAGATAAATTGTATTTAAAAACTAAGCTAATTAAAGTTTTAATGTAGTTAATTATTAAAGTAAAAAATATAAACGAGTTAAGACCGTACAGATATTACAAATGTATACTATATTTAATCCTAGCTTTAAGTTAATGTTATGTTTTAAATATTTCCAGATATAATTTTTATAAAAAATATAGATGTATATATATATATATATATATATATACAATAAAGCTATCACAAGATGAAACATAGTAGGGTGTACATTATTGTTTGTAATAATGTCGTCAAGGAAGTTTGTTATTGAATACGTCCCTAATTCAAACATACTGTGTCCACACCAATGGGCTTAAATGGAGAAAATTTTCAGCTCAAGTTACACCATCACTCTGTTCATCACAGACTGGCTATGTAGATAAATAACATTATAATTTTCAGAGAAAGTAACTGATTTGTATCTCTTTTACCTCAGATGTTTTACATATATATGAAAGTCTTTGAAGGTGCAAAACAGCAAATTTATATAATGTGTTTATTAAAACTCAACTTATTTTTTACATTGTAATGAGTAGATGTCTTTTCATCTAACAATGTATAAACAGTAAATATTTGAAAATTAAAAATCCGGCATCCGGTTCGTATGTATTACGATAAACACAGTGTTTAAATAAAGCTCTTCTTAAAATAATTTATCAAATATATTATTAATCGTTATTATTTTTTATAAAACAATGTTTTACAATCTAAAACACGTTTTAGATTGTAAAAAAGAAGAAACAATAAGTAGTGACAGAATATTATATTTTAACGAAAAAATCATACGTCTTAGAACCTATTAATATATTTCTTTTCCTCAAAAATAAACTTCCACCGCCCTTTCATGACCATACCTATATAATATTTCTTTAATTTCATTTTCGTTTTATTTTACCTCTATCTTTTTTTAATTTTGAATGTTTTCTCCCTCCTCTTATTATTAATATTATTCTTTATGACTTTTTGCTATTATTCTTATTTGGTATTTGCTATTTCGTATTATTTCTTACATTTGTTATTATTCTTATTTTATTAAGGCTCATTGCTATTATTCTTTATAAACTTAGGAAATGCATTTGATAACGTAAACTGGAATAAATGTTCAGCATTTTTTAAAAATTTAGGGTTTAAGTATAGAAATAGAATAACAAATGCTAACATTTACAGTTTTAATCAAACTGCAGCAGTAATAATCTAAGAACATAAAAAAGAAGAGGTAATAAAAAAGGGAGTTCGACAAGGATGTTCCTTATCCCCGTTACTTTTTAATCTTTAAACAGAACTAGCAGTTGGTGAAGTTAAAGAACTGATTAGATCCGGAGTAACAGTGCAAGGTGAAAAAATAAGAATGCTACGATTTGCTAATGATATAGTAATTCTAGCAGAGAGTAAAAAAGATTTAGAAGAAACACTGAATGGCATGGATGAAGTCCTACACAAGAAGTACCGCATGAAAATAAACAAAAACAAAACAAAAGTAATGAAACATAATAGAAATAATATAGATTGACCACTGAATATAAAAATAGGAAGAGAAAAGATTACGGAGGTAAAAGAATTGGAAGTAAAATTTCTAAAAAGATAGACGAAGCAGGAGCGATATAAAATGACGAATAGCAGAGCCGAAACGAGGTTTCAGTCATAAATATAATTTGATTACACCAAAAATTAATTTAAACGTCAAGAAAACATTTCTGAAAGTATATGTTTGGAGCGTAGCTTTATATGGAAGTCAAACTTGGACGATCGAAAAACCCAAAAAGAAAAGATTAGAAGTTTTTTAAATGAGGTGTTATAGGAGAATATTAAAATCAGATGGGTGGATAAAGTGACAAATGAAGAAGTGTAGCGGCAAATCGATGAAAATAGTAGCATTTGGAAAAATATACTTAAAAGAAGAGACAGACTTATAGGCCACATATTAAGGCATCCTGGAATAATCGCTTTGATATTGGAAGGACAGGTAGATGGGAAAAATTGTGCAGGCAGGCAATATTTGGTATATGTATTAACAAATTGTTAGGGATATAAGATGTAGGACGTATACCGAAATGAAACGACTGGGATTACATAGGGAATCTTGGAAAGCTGTATTATACCAGTCAAATGACTGAAGACAAAAATAAAGAAAAAAAAATTCTTTATAGTGCAAAGATATGGGGATTGTAAAATGTATTATAGCTTGGACAAATGTATTTACCGAAATACTCAAAAATTGTATTGGACCATATAATAAATTATTTTGATTGAAATTTAAACGAGTAATTTTCTACTATAATTAGTGTAGTATATGTGGTATTAATTTAATATCGATTTGATAATTGTTATGCCTTGTAAAATGAATACATAAGGAATATAATTGTTAAAATTCTTACTTGTCTAGAGATTAAGAATGGCTAATCAGTTGCTCATTAATTCTAGAACGAGACGGCTGTTATTTCTATAATTATGTAATACTCAAGCAGACAAAAGTGTGTATCGATTTACCAAGGATAATTCGATTTTTCCTGAATTTAGATTTAAGTTTTAAAATATTTTTGTCTTTATAGGAAAACTTAAAGAAGATTATTTAAAAATGGTATCTACTGGTTTAGTAAGCTATTATGAATCGGTCTGGAAAATTCTATTATCAAGAATTTTTTTTTTTTTTAATCTCCGGAATCAGGAGTTAGGTGTATCTAGGTTAATATCCATTTTATCCGGATATAAAAAGTTTGAAACTTTTATATGAAGCGACAGAAACTGTTTACTGTAGAATGAATATAAATTAAAATAATACTAATAATAAATTAGTTAGGCAACTATATAATACTAATAATTCGGCAACTACCGATGAATTATTAACATTTAAAACAATTACGAATGGTGTTTACGAAAACATTCAATTCCTCTGCTGTTACTCTTCCAGTTATTCATAAAAAATTACGTACGTAATGTTGTCTTTTGATATTAACAAATCTTCCTCGCTGTTGATTGTCTTTCATTCCAACCTCTATCATCGAATGGCCAGCACTATATTGAGATCAAATTATAATAAATTGGATTGTGAAAATATAAATCAAATAACAGTAATGGATTTCAGTGTATACGGATACGGCTTCCAATTTGAATGATTGCATGCAACGGACACGCAATCTCTTATGATTCATCACAAATTAAGTGTACAAACCGTTTGGTCATTGACAATATGTCCTAAAAGGATCTAAAAGAAGTGCTGCCATACACATTTATAAAAAAAAACATTTATCATATTTTATGAACGAAAGTAAATTTACCTTTTCGTCTCTCGTACAAGCTTTCAAAGAAGAAAGAAGAGCTTTATGTGGAGAAAGGCCATTTTTTGTTTGATAAATAGTGTATAATCGAGACTCTACAATGTGTTTTAGAAAACACAATTTTTTAAAATTCTGTGGTAAATGAGAAAATATTTTTAAAATGTTTTGTAAAAAAAATCAATTTAGATGAAATGGGATTTAATTTTTTCTACGAATATACTTTAAATACGATAAAGTATTTTAATTAAAACATGGAACTATTCTAAGGTATTTTTTTTTTTTAAATTAATGATTAATCTATAATTTCTTCGGATAATTGTCAATGATTTTTTTTTTTAATTTACATAGGATTATAATAGATTCAGTAGTCAAATAACTACAAACAGAACGAAAAATAATTACAACTATATAACTGAAACAGAAAAAAAAAAAAAATATATACCCCCTTTGAAACGTAAATTAATTTACAGACAGTCAATTTCAATTTTATTAATTTCAACTTTATCGTATATACAAAAAAAAATATTCTGTTATGCAACGGTAGAGTGAACCTTCGATTCAAATTTTGCTCTCTTCTAATTGGTAGTCAAAATCGTGTTACACACGTGAACGAACTGAATAACGAAATAAAGGTATGATGAACGGTCAATAAAAATCTCTGAAATGAAATTCTGGGAATTTTATATCGTACTTAAAAAATGAATTGGGATTCTATTTTCGTTACGATGTCCAATACTAAAAAATTAAAATTAATTACTTTGAATTTAAATTTTAAAATACAGATAGCACTTTAGTTCATTCATTTATTTTATTTTTTGCATTTTTCATATACTATTCTCTAAGCTAAACAGCATATTAACCTCAGTTTTTTAACCGCATTCATTAGTGGCAGTAGAAATTTTGTAAAATTTGGGATAGTTTAATATGATAAATATATAAAATTATATAAATTTATTATATTATACAAAATTATTAATTTATTATATAAAATTATTTAGATTTAACCATCACTATGATTTCTGATGTAAAAATTAATAGTGGTATCCGCTGCATTCCACATATTATTGTAAAGAAGTCAGACAATGGAGTGATTAAACAGCGGGATTCCTGATAAATAAAGTAACAATATATACTAAAAAGAGTTTATTAGGTAACAGATTTTAAAATTAAAAGTTTAATTTAGCTCAATAAGTAATAATACTTCAAGTTAGATAACATCAGAAATATATAGATAGGTATTCTATAACAATTAATATCAATATAATTTGCATATAAGAACCAAGGGAAATTTTAAGGAAATAATAATGCCCCGGACAAAATCCAACTTCACGACCGTGCAATAACATCTATGCACACGTCTGGGGTGGGCAACGACATGGTATTTCGGTATCTTCACTGTAGGCCAAAGAGTAAATGAAATGGTCTTTCGCAGCTGTTTCCCTTTAGAGAACAGGAGTGGCAGTCCCGATCTATTTGAGTTTGTGCTTGTCGTTTCTCTGTTTACCGCGGTGGCGGGAAGCACGATCGTGATCTATTTATCTAACCTTGGCGGATTGCGCACGGAGAGTGCCAATCCCTCCTCCCGGTTGTGGAATCGGGTTGAAGGTGGGCCGGCCACTGTGACCTTAGCTCTGCCGCAGTGATGCACCATTCAGTATGAAACTGTCATTTCGGCTCCTGACAGGGATTGTCTAATGGGTAAAAGTATCGGAGCCGTTACTGCTGCTTGCAAGCCCTAATATGGTCGGGGAGTCAGGTAGTAGTACCAAGACTCGGGATGGCTGACTCGGGAGTCAAGCCATCTTTGAGAGGCGGCTGACGTGGAAACCCAGGTGGGATCAATGATCCGAGGTCGCACAACCATCTCTCCTCCTGCACCTCGTGACATTGATTTATGGAAAATTCTACTTTCACAACTTCCGCGGCAGAGGGTCCACGTAAAATGTCTCATCCTGAAGAGCGTCTCTCTTTGCAAGCAAAGAGAAAGAAGAACGTGGAGTTTAGTGGATATAGAGAAAAAGGAGGTGATCTCCGTGGTGGGAGGGGTAGCGTCTCAGCCATTCATCCGGAGGTCCCGGGTTCGAATCCCGATCAGGCATGGCATTTTCACACGCAACAAATAATCCAAAACTCATCCTCTGAAGTAATACCTTACGGTAATTCTGGAAGCTAACAGGAAAAAACAAGAGAAAAAGGAGCAATGAAGCGAGGGTTATATATTTGGCGATTAAGAAAAAGAAGGTGATTTCTTCAAGAACAGTCCTTTTGTAATCGCTCGAGGGATCACAGAAGTGGGCGGAGGACCTGTTAAGGAGATAAGAAAGACTACGATGGGAATATTTGTTGAGACTATCTATGACACACAATGACATACAACCAAACCAAAGGACGTGATAACAGATCTCGCACTAGCCTTGGCAAATTTAGTAGAATGAATCATTGAACAAAAGTTGAAGAATAGAAAAACTAAGGACAACAGCCCAAAACCGTCAAAGATAAAAACAGACGTGATTTAACAAAAGAGTTCTTCACCAAGGAAATGAGCCTAAGATCAGTTCTAAGGCGAAAGAAAATGAATCCAAAGTTCAAAAGAAGCCTGAAGTAAAAGCTAAAATTGAAAAAATCCCCATTCAGGGAAATGAAAGAAAGAAATTAAAATTTTAGAAAATGAGGATGTAGACGATATAAAATGAAGTCTTGGAGCCTCCGAAAGCTATAAAAATGAAAGGGTTAGCATTTCAGCCTCCTCACAAGCATTAGCTGGGAATGCATCGAGTCTCAACTCTAATACATTGCTGACACAGCCATCCGAGCCGATATCACCTGGTACTGTCAGTGAGACATCCTCCGTAATTTATTGCGGAGGATCAGAAGGATCCATTTCGAGATTTTTAATAAGATTTGAGATATTTTTAATGTGTTAAAAGTCTATTTATTATATCTTTTGTTTTTTTTCTTTATCTGTTTTGCTTCCGGAACTACCGTAAGTTATTACTTCAGAGGATGATGTGTATGAATGTGAATGAAGTGTGGTCTTGTACAATATCAGGTCGACCACTCCTGAGAAGTGTGGTTAATTGAAACCCAACCACTAAAGAACACCGGTATCCACGATCTAGTAT
>JAAAKQ030239173.1:0-11133 GCA_010016005.3 Zanna intricata | reverse complement strand
TCCACGATCTAGTATTCAAATCCGTATAAAAATTTTTATCTTTACTAGGACTTGAACCTTAGAACTCTCGACTTCAACATCAGCTGATTTGCGATGTCGCGTTAACCACTAGACCAACCCGGTGGGTATATGAAGTTTACTGGTGAAAAATAAAGTACCATTTTCATTAAAATAATAAACAGTTTAAGTATGTTGTAAAAAAATTAATAACAAGACTGGAATGAATATTTAAATCAAATTTGTTGTTGTTGTTTTCAGAGCAGGTATAGAGGAAATGCCAGCCTCTGTGGCTGAGTGGTAGCGTCTCAGCCTTTCATTCCAAAAGTCCCGGGTTCGAATCCCGGTCAGGCATGGCACTTTTCACACACGCTACAGTCCATTTATCTCATTCTCTGATGATATACCTTAACGGTGGTTCCGGAGGTTAAAAGAAAAAAAAAATATAGAGGAAATGACATGGAATGCTCCACTAAGAAATGAACCCTGAATTGCTCTAGTGTAATGTTTCTCAACCTGTGGGGGGCGCCTCCCTAGGGGGAATGCGATAACACTAAATGTCCCCACAGGTGGAGCATATCAAAAAGAAAATATTATTACAAAACATGTAGTAATTTACTGAAAGGAAAGCAAAACAAAATACATTCCGAGATAATAAAAAATAAAATACACATTTATACTGATGTAATAAAATTATAAATAGGACTGTTTCAGTACTTCACGATGTATTAAAAAAATTATCTTATCAATACTAAATTAAAAACAAGTTTAATAAATTATTAGCAACTCCCTTGGGTCTGTCTTGCAGAGCAACGTTTTTCAAAGGAAGGTTTAATATTAGAAATAGACACTCTTGAGTTCTTTTTCTATATTTAGCTGAGATTTATATTTTGTCTTCAAAGCAGCTACCACAGAAAATCCAGTTCTGCAAAACCAGGATGTTGAAAATAGTAATAGTACACAAAATGTGCTTGTTTTCTCGGCAGAAAAATTGTCATCCACCCCTGTCCAAAATTCAAAGAGTGATTTATTACCAAATTGTCTTTCGATTTCACCACTTGGCATGACATCTATGAAGATTTCTTCTTCAGCAGTTGAGAGCCCTTCAGGAGTATTTTGAAATGGATCCCTAACCCAGTCATAACTTGCTACCTAGTTGTCATCAGCAGGCATTTAAAATTCTTTGCCAGCATGGCTAATGATTTTCAATGGTTACAAAAACAACTTTCACATATTGTTCTTCAGCCTTATAAGTTTTAATACATTCATCCACATTTGCAAACATTTCTAGATTTTTTTGCTTTAAATTTCTGCTTCACAATGCTTTCTATAGAAAGCATTAAGTTTATCACTTGTGTCCAACATACATGTATTTGCTCCTTGAAGTTGAAGATTCAAGGTATTTAATTTCTCAAATACATTGATTAAGTAGCTCAATTCCATCATAAATAAACCATATCAAAACTTCTCGGCTTCCAGTCGGTTTTCCTCTTCAGAAAAATGGCAATTTCATCTCTTAATTCAAAGATATGTTGCAAAAATTTCTCACGTGATAACAATCTTGCCTTACAAAAAAATAATAATGCTGAATGTATTGCACTCTTGTTTTTACAAAACGCAGAAAAAATTCTTGATTTGAGGGGTTTCATTTTTATATTATAATATAATTTAACTATGGTTACAACCACTGTTAGCACAATATTCGGACCAGGACTCATTTCTTTGGAAGCCAAAGCTTCTTTGTGGATCATGCAATGTGTCCAGACACACATTTTTTTTTCATAATTGCTTGTATACTTTAGAATCTTCAAGATATTGAACGAGCACTATTGGTGCATATTCCAATGCAATTTTTCCACTCGTTTTTATAAACAACTTATGATGATTTTATAATCATTTAAGATATTAAGTAAGTGCTGCTGCTTTGATTTTTATTGATTTGCAGAAAAGTAGTTCTTCTACTGCCAACATGCCATCACAAAATCAAACACAGGCAATATGAGCATCTTTGTTGCTATCTGTTGTCTCATCAAGCTGAATTGAAAATTATTTGTCCTGCAACTTCCTGAATAGCTAATGATGTATATTTTCAACTAAATCACCAATTTGACAGTCAACATTATCATTTGATAGAGGTATGGACTGTAATTGTTTGGCAAAGTTATCTCCAAACATAGTTTCTACAACCTCAATTGCAGCTGGCGAAATAAATTCTTCACCAGTGGAATGAAGCTTTTTACATCTGGTTAATTTACATGAAACTTTGTAAGAGGCAATTCAGGCTTTTTCATTCACAAAGTTTTTTTTTAAATGATGTTTGCTTTTCATACGATTTTAACTTTAATTCAAAGAATTTCTGCGGTTTGTTAACATACTCACTATGAAGCATTTCCAAATGTTGTTTAAGTTTATTAGGATTCATGCTGTCTGCTGCCACAAGTTTTGAGCAAATAACACAGAGGTCTTTCTTCTTCATTTACTTCAGTACTGGTAACCCAAAATTAAAGTATCCTTGAGAAAACTTTCTTGATTTTATTTTCGGAACCATAGTTGTCTGTGCACTTGTGCTTCATTATTGTCTAATGCTTGCTTATGCCCACTTAAAAATTTATCCATTCTGTATATATCTACTTCCATAAATATTTAATACCATGAATGGCAATTAACATGCAAATTACAACACATGCATTCACAATAGATTCCACAGCGATAGAAGGATCGACTCGATTGATACTTGCTGGAATTATACAAGGTGCAGGATTTATTCATGTTTAAGCAGATGGTCGCACAGATGTTGCAGAATGTTCAAGACAAATTGGAACTTCTCACAAAGCCACAAGAATGTCTGATAAGGTGGACATAAAACAGAGAGCAATAGTAAGGCATCGATTCTGGTTTTGTCAATGCAGCGGATCAGTGTTGCCAAATATCAATAAATTTATTCTTGGTAATTTGTAAAATTTGTAATTAAGGTTGTAGTGTAGCTTTAGCATCAAAATATTCAAAATACATTATTATTGAATGAGAAGGGAGGGTGTGATGAAAATTATGATTGAAAATTGGATCACAAATACTGAGATTGAGAAACGTTGTTCTAGTGTATAATGTCAAAAAAAATTAATGTACAGAAAGAAACCCTTATTCCAATCAATACTGATCAGTGTTGATTTTATACTACTTAAAAATGTTAAAGTAACTCATTTCATTAAACCGTTTTAAATTAAATCTGTCATCTATTTACATGAATCTTTCTACACAAGCTAGTTTTTGACTATAAATGATGATCATGTAATTTTAATAAAAAGTTCAGTTTAACAGTGATCAAATTTAATTAGATGCTAATTAAATCATACAAATAATTTCTAAGTAAAAAAAAATCTCCAAAATTGATTTGTAATGGAATATATATGGATTTATTAACTACATTACCTTATTAGTTCATGATAATCTCTAAGTGAATTTTTATACTAAGTGGAATCTTGTTTATAGTGGAAAATTTATTCAGTCCAATAAAATTCATTAAATCAAGTTTTATTAAACTTTAAAATAAATTAAAATGGAATTAATTTGAATATATAATAATAAAACTAGAGAAAAAAATGTAATTCTTATACAATTAACGTAAAACATTATGCTATAAACACATAATTAAATACATCATGTTCTATTGCCTGACAACCACAGAAAAAAAACAATTCAACATACAACACAGCTACTAATAAACATACAGAGGAAAAACAACAGAGGAAAGCAGGAAAGAAATTTTAAATTAAAAAAAAAAACTTCTTTTTTAAATAAAATCTTATTACAAAATTAACTGGTAAATATTAATGACAATTACAAAACAATAACATAAATTAAGTATTAAACAGCACAGTACTGAGACAGATAGTAAATTTAAAAAAAATACACATAGGTATACATAACGCAAAAACTAATGTTTTAAATAAATTTATTATAATACATTTGTGTGTCAATATTTAAATAAATAAAAATATAAATACATTAACCAATATCACAGTACATTATAGAATGTTAAAATACTGATGTAAAGAAAAGATATTCCAAGACCATACTAGTAACATATTAAGTTTACAATCCATTATATATACACAATTGTACATAAATTTATTATCACATTCTAAAAAAAGTAATAATAATAAAAATATTTTTTTAAATTTGTTACACATTTCATATTACTAATGAATACAACACGAAGATTCATAAGTATTTTCTTTTAACTTTAAACTTTAATAAGAAATTACATTTATAACGAATATGGTAACGAGAAAATCATTCTATTTATACATCCAAAATTGAATACTGTGACAGCTTTTATTTAGCATTTTCATCAATGCAGGCTGGTACAGATACCTTTTTAGCACAAAATAAAAAACATTTCAGCAGCAGTACATATATAAAATCTAACTTTTTTTTATACTTTTAATCTAAAATCTCTTTTTGTAAGCGACTTAACATAGGAACAAACAAAACATATCAAATGCTAAATTAGTTGATATGATTTTAATACTCAGTTAAGACTATATTAAACAATTAGCATCATATGGTTTAAGAAAGGAAGATTCTCCTTCTGTTGGTTTATTTACAAAACAGGAATTTCCGGACTGTGTTGAAGCTATTTTAAAATTTTCAGGTTTCCTCTAAACACAAAATGTAAATAAGAAATTCAGGTTCAATTACATTGTATCAGCAAAAGCTTTTCATTTAAAAATAAATTTAAAGGCTTTTCTCCTTGCATAATATTGTGAATGAAATTTTAAGTGTACATATATTGCAGGTCACTTGCTAGAGTTAATATTTTACAAAAAATTTAACACTTCATGAACAAGGGATGACACAGAAATGAAATTACTTTATTAACACACCAAATGTAACTGTTATAACTAAATACATTTTTAAAATAAAACATGAACAAAGCTCAGACAAAATACTGCATTGTACAAGAATTACACAAGTAGAAAGATATTTATCAAAGACTCCTGATTCAGCAAAAACCGAATGCTTAAATTCGAAAAGCAGGTGGTTTCATTAAGGAACAAACTTTCACAATAAAAATTATGAAAATGTATTAAATGTTACAATTTTAGTAGGCATCAATTTAAATTTAACTTTATAATTCCATGCAGATAAAAATTATTAAGAAAAATATTTAGAAGAGTATATGGCATTTTCCAAAACCAGTAAGGCTGTTTTTATTGTTCAGTGAAATGCCATAGAATAAATTTTTTTTTAGGTGTACCATAATCATCGTGTTCAAAGTGAAAATTCAATCAGAATATATAGTACACAAATACAAAGTACAATAAGAGTTACAATTAAAAATGTTTTATTTCACTTCTGTTCAAACAGGTTTCTAAAAAAAATAAGATCAAGAAATTTTTCTGCAGATGTAGTAAAAGCTGGTGTTTGGTAACCTCACACTTGTCTTACTTATTTTTGTTGTAACATTACTAAGGCATTTATTAACATGTTTTAAGAATTAGGTTCTTTTCCACTCATTACACAACTTTTACTTGCATTAAAAACTTTCTTGTTAAGCTGGAAACGTTCCACAATAATATGTACCCAAGGTGAGTATTAAGGACACATTGTAGAAACAAGTGCAATATATCCTAACACCTGTTTTGTTAGTTTTTGTCTTAACATTACTAAGGCTTCCTTATTACTATATTTCAAGTGTAAGGTTCTTTTCTATTCATTACACAACTTTTACTTGCATTTAAAAGTTTCATGTTATGCTGGAAGAGTTTTAAAATAATATGTATGCAAGATGAGCAGTAAGGTCATCATGTAGTAACAAATGCTATGTGCCCTCACACCTGTTTTATCCATTTTTGTTTTAACATTACTAAGGCTTCCTTAATAATATATTTTTCAAGTGTCAGATTCTTTTCCACCTATTACAAACATAATATAAGAAACATAACAATCGCAGCAGTTACTTTCAGACTAATTATAAGCCAATGCCACTTCTAGAATTCTTTAATGAAGAGTTTTTTCTAATCCACACATGTTGTAAATGTTCTAATCCATAAAATATTTCAATAACTTCATTACTGCAATTTGCATTATGATTAACCAGCGACACAAAATGCATTCAGACAGTCCTGATCTTCTTATGTAAACCAAACTCGTTAAAAAGATAACTAAATATTACTACAAGGATGATTATCATTGTAGCACATTAAGTTTTCAAAACTGAACGAAAAGGTTACTGACCACTCACATCAGATGAAAGAGATTATCACATAGCTGTTGATAATATAATTGGAACAACTACAATAAATGAAGGTTTTAGCAACAATTCTTATTTTACTGGAAGAAACCATTCGAAGGTATTCTTCAATTTCAGAACCTCTTTTGTTGGATTCTCATTACTTTTAAATTATTTACGGTTTTCTACTCTACTAGAAGTTTTGTATAAAGTTTCAAAAGCAGCTGGCACTTTTCTAAAATTTACCAAGCATCAGGGATACTTGGATTACTATTTAAACTTCTATGGATAATTAGAGATATCAGATTTATTTTTTAAATAAATATTATTAACTTCCTATTTATAAAGAAAAGATTAATATACTTACAAAAAAAATAATAATCTTAGTTTTGGATAAGATTGAATCTTGGTATTTTTTTTTTTTTTGCTATATTCACACCTCTGATAGGCAATTTTAAGAACATCAGGTACACAATATACAATGAAGAATCTCTTGAATAACAAACAAAGCCATACCTATACCTATAAACAGCTTTTTATGTTATTTGGAGGAGATAAAATCAGGTTTTATTACTTAAAAGAAATAATAATGATAAAATGGTTCCACATTATGACATATTGGGCGATTCGAAAAGGACTTCACAATTTTAAGTACATAAAAATTTACTTAGATAACTTACAGATTCGACTGACATCTCATTTCATAGCAAAATACATAAGTTTTGATTCGCATAGTTTATTAGTACTTAATCCAGTCACCAGTGTTGTTAAAAATGAATACATCTACTGGTGTGTAATGTACTTACTATGTGTTTTGGTTTCACATTGTGCAGACAGAAACTGCAGTTCAGCGTAATTTTCATGGAGAGTACAGCGGGGAGCCTCCTAGGAGGTATACAATTTATTCTTGGCACCGAATTTTTATTGAAACAGGTTGTTCTGGTAAACATACAAAATCATCAGGATGCCCATGCATCCCTGAGGCAGCTGTGGAACAACTCAGAGAAAGAAATACACATAGTCCGAAGAAATCAACTCAACATGCATCGTGTGTGAATGGCATTCCACAAACGACTGTTTGGTGCATATTACATAAACAATTTCACTTGAAGCTGTATAAACTCACTATACTTCAACTCAATATAGATGAAGACAAAGCTGTTCGGCTGCAGTTTTGTGTAGATAGAAGTGCAGACAATGATAAATTTTTAGTGATAAGACAACATTTCACATCAGCAGCAAGATCAGCACCAATAACTGCCAAATATGGGGTAGTAAAACCACTCATGAAACTTTGCAGAACATTCATGATAGCCTTAAGGTCAATGTTTTTTGTAAACTATGCAGTTAAAGATTGTACGACCCATTCTTCTTCCAGGAGGCAACCATAAATGGTATCATCTAACTGGACATGCTTCAAAATTTTTTAATTCCTCAGTTAAATGATGATGACCAAGACTAACTCTGTTACTATCAGTAAGACAGAGCAAGCTTCACTAACCACCTAGAAATCTGAGATTTTCTTGATACTCAATTCCCAGATCAGAAGATCAGTCGTGAAGGCCCAATCACATGGCCACCTCGCTCCCCAGATCTGACCCTGCTAGATTTTTTCTTGTAGGGTTTCATTAGAGATCAGGTTTTTGTACCACCCTTTACCTGCTGATCTTTTTGAGTTAAGACTTTGAATTAACATTGCAGCTGCAGAGGTAATGCCCAACCTGCCGGCTACAGTCTGGAATGAAACAGACTTCAGGGGGGGTGCATGTTGCATTACAAATGGAAGCAGCATCAAACCAAAGTGAATGTCGGGTAACAAACTTTATGTGTTTTTCAATGAAATGAGTCAACTGAATCTGTAAGTTATTCCAAAAATCTTTATACACTTCATATATTTGTGAAGTCAGTTTTGAATCACCCAGTACAGTACTACCTTTGAACATTAATATGCCAATACAAATAAATATTACTAAGATTTCAAATGATTTACTTTTCCAAAATTTAAATTCAAGGAAAATAAAAAAAGTCTACGAAAACTTTATTGGAGTGAAAAGATTTAAAAAATGTTTTAACAATTCTCATTATATTCAATTTAAATTTTAAAACTCACTAATACACTCGTTATCATGGTTCACTCAGATTTTAAAATTTGTTATAAAAAATGTTCAAAAATGAAATTGTTGTAGAAACACTGGGTGACAACTGCTATATTGCTGCCAAAATAGAGTACGTTTCTAGAAAACTTTTGATAGCTGTTTGAGGTTACTTGGTAAAGAATTTCATGCAACTACAAGAATGGGCATCCAATATATATTTTTATAATGGGCAATCTCAGCTGCATGGAAAACTTTTTGGGGTCAAATTTTTAGAATAGTCAGTATTTTAGAAATTGACGGGTTCTAAAATATAAATAATTTTAGCATCACGAATACTTTTTTCCTACTGTATTAAATTCCTAAAAGAATAAGAGATATCCTTAATCACTTTATACAAACCTACAAAGGATTTTTTAGTACTATCTTTTTCATTCACCAGTAAAAGTAAAAAACAACTTCACACATTTCTTAAAACTTGCCTTACAGCAACTGTAACAAGGAAAATTCTCTTCCACTTCACTAGTGTTTGGAGTAATACTCTATTAAACATTTGTTAACTTTACTTCAGTAATTATTTTGTACCATTTTTGAATTTAACAAGTATAATTTATGCAGGAAAAAATTACTAATAATATGCATCGCACCGTTACATCAACTGATTGAAATCTCTAACTTAATCAGATCATAATAAACTATTAATTTAACTTTCTATTAGGTTATTACTGATTAAATTAAAATCAATATTTATATATTTCAACAGAAAATTCTCATTGATTACAATTTAATCGATAAATCTGTTATAAAATTAAATATAAAAATCTCATTCACATTAAGATTTAAGAAAAAATTTTATTTGGACATACTGCTGTTCTCTTAAACAACAATTATGACAAACCTCAAATAAATTTAAATATCATAAATAGATACTATTTCTGCTACCACATTACACAAAAAAATAAAATAACTATAGTATTGACTATTGATTCAACTGAATGCTATCAATTTTTCAGGAATGATGTCCAAAATATCATTATAATTTTCCTGTTACCAGAATCCATTAAACTAAGATCACTTAAAAAAAACAAAAAAAACACCAAACATTATATTAATATTCTTCCACGCTTACAAAGATATTACAATATGACAAACAAGATCAAAGTGCTATACTATATTTAGCAAATTTTTACTATATTTCTTGGAAAATTTTCTTTACTATAAATAAAACACACATTTTATTACACTAAAATTTCTTGTTAGATAAGTACTGTGTATTTGGTAAACACAAATCATACTTTGGAAAAAAGTAATTAAAATAAAATACATGCTCTCCATAAATCTGACTACAACTAGTAAACGCAAACAAAACACAATAAATTTGACAAAGTGCCTTAACTAGTAATAGCTTACAAGCAAAGCGGCAGCAAACAATAAAATACATTTATCACATTAAATATTAATAAGCATAAAATAATTAGATTACAATAATGACAATAAACCGACTCAGAATTTTACAATCTAGGGTGCCTCACCAGTCCATATCATAAATCCAATAAAACTATATAAATAATATTAATTAGTCATTATAATTTAGCATGTGACAAAAACTTCTTTCTTTCAAAATAATACAAATTTTGTAAAACAAAAGCCTGTGTACTCAATGTAAAGAAAATAAAAGCTTTATTTCAATTACTAATATTTTTGAATGTATGTTTGCAGATATATATGCAGAGAGAAAGTAGAAACTGAAAAGAGAAATAAAAACCGTGAAGTTGAAATCAGATATGTAGAATTTTGGATGTTTATTTAAAAAAAAAAAAAGTTAAGAAAAGGTTAACTTAAATACATAAATAATTCATGTAGCTTGTACCAAAATATCAGATTTCTAAAAATATAAAGGATGTATTATTATTATTATTATTAGACATATGGTTTTATACATATAAAACAACACAAAGAAAAATATTTTTTTTAAATATTTATATTTTATACTTTTATGTACAATAACAACCACATTTGTACAGAGAAAAATGTATGAAGTATGTTTTTGTGGTTTTCAGTTAAAAACCCTTCCTATTTTTTTTTCACATCTTTAGGCTTAAATATCTAGCCATCACTAATGAATTAACCACAATAAGGACAGCTCATAAAAATTCACAGCACCATTTTACAAAATGCTTATATATTATATAATATCATTTCAGTTGGCAGTGAAGTTGTGTTTTTTGGTTGTAGGGTTTATGTTTTCTAAATTTTTAAGTTTTTATTTCTTTTTTGTGTTTTTTATGTACGTGTAGAACTACATACCGAATGATGATTCGGGATCCTGTGAAAGTGGACTTTTGGTATTAGTTTTTTTTAGGTTTTTCTGTTACTGTTTTTGTTGTTGTTTGAGATTAATTGGCATAGTGGTCAGTATGTTGAAGAATTATTTTAATTTTCAGAAAATTATATATATACTTCTCCCTCTACGAATCATGAGACCTTGCCGATGGTGGGGGGGGGCTCAGTGATACAGAGTAGCTGGACCAAAGCTGCAACCATGTCGGAGAGGTACCTGTTGAAAGTCAGACTAAGGAATGATTCCTGAAAGAGGGCAGTAGCTCTTTCAGTAGTTGTTGAGGGCGTAGGTCAGAAGGACTTAAACAGCCATGGCAACATTACTCAATCTTTTGAGTACTGCGCAGCTGAAAGCAATGAAAACTACAGCTGCATTTTTTCCAAGAAAATCTGGCTCTCTACATTTTCAAAACCAATGATGGAGGTGCCTTCCTTGGTAAAAAATTCCGGAGGTAAACTAGTCCCCCG
>JAAAKQ030239162.1:0-11133 GCA_010016005.3 Zanna intricata | reverse complement strand
AATAATATTAACAAAATATTATTATTAAATATAGGAATGAAATAATATTAACAAAATACCATTATTAAATATTATTAGCATAATAATTTAACAATTTTTATCACTTAAATTAGTTATAAATTTATTTTGTGAACTTCAATATATTTGGGGAGGTATAATAATCTTTACAAAATCCTTGTACTACAACAATACTCCTCCACATAACCCCCAATATAAATCGAAATCCTATGGCGCCACAACTTAACACTAACTGTACATACAAAGAATATACTGCTATAGCAAACACACATATCTACACACAACCTTATCAAAATTTGCATACTAAAGCTATTCTTATACAATTAACAATTACAAACAATTGTAAGCAGTTACACAAACGATTTCACAGATAATTACACTTTACAATAATTATTAAACAATTTCCACTTGACTGACAAAATATATAATAAAAGAAAAACATAACTTAACATTTAATATTACTTAACAACTAACATTAACCTTTACTCAGTGTCCACTATGTCGGGCAAAGGTGATACTCATGTATTGGTAAAGCTGGGCGGTCTGTCACCACAATGTAAGCCCGCATATCATTGTTTAGCCACAAAAGTCTAGATGATGGCTTTAATTCTGCAGCACGAATCTTCATCTGTGGAATCATTCCTAACTCGTGGACACTTCGTCAAAGTTTCTTCCTGTTGTTGAGAGGCCCCAACCACTTGGGTGCCAGTCCTACATGGAAGCCTTCAGACTTGTTGCTGAGAGTATGGTTTCGTCTCATGACTAGCTGACCAGGTTGATATTCACCTTTTCCTTCATCGTTCATGTATTCAGTTTGTCTATGGGAACACTCTGCTTTTTCAGCCTGCATACGTTGACCACATTGCTGCTGTTCTTCATGCCTTTGCTGAACTGTCTTGCAATCATTATCATTACTACCATTACATCTTTCATCTTCATTTGTTTTACTTGTGTTTACTACCTCTTTAAACGATTCATAGATTCACGGTAAAAATTATTATCATCTGACTTTTTACTAACATTATCATCTGTAACAATTTGTTCAGATTCATCTTCAACGTCCAGTTGTTATTTTATATGAATTTTTAGCACTTTCATTACTTTCTGTACATTTATCTTCTGTTAATTCCCCATTGACATCATTCAAAATAACTTCACTTGATTTTACCTCTTCAGCATATCTAATACCTTCTGTATTCGCGATGACTGTTTCATCACTACTCTCCTAGGTATCACTTTACTGCTTCTCAAAATCATCACATCACTTATTTCACTAGCTTCACTACCACACTGTAAATGAGACGACACAGATGGCTGCTATTCAATACCATCTAATGAATTTGTCGCTTTTCTTTTATCATTCGGATTAACATTTTTATCTTCTTGACAACTGCTTGTTTCAGAAAAACCTGATGATATCAATGTAATTGTCCTTCTACTATCACGTTTAACCGGTGTCGACTGATTTAAAACTTAGTGTGCTATAGAATTATTAAGTTTTTTGTAGGCTTCTTCTGTTTGCCTTAATTCACTCTTTAAATCGTTAATTTGTACTGTCATTTGAGCTGTAATTTGAGTCGAAATCTGAGCCGTAATTTCGTTTCTATTTTGTTCATACTGAGTCGTAATTTCATTTAAAAATTGTTCGTTTTGAGCTGTAATGTCATTTTTATTTTGTTCAATTTAAGCTGTCATTTCATTTTGATTTTTAATAACATCGTTTTTAAAATCGTTAAAAATAGTTAATAATAATGATTGCAAGCTTATCGATGGGATCTCCGTGGATTGTGAAAGTTGCGAAGTTTCTCCAACATCAAATACTGCCTCGACCGGGTTTCCGTTTTCCGCCAAAACAGATTCCCTGAGACCCAGAAACAAATCTGCTTTCGTTCCTGCTAGTCGGTAACTGACGCTTTTCAAGTATTTGTCTCAATTCTGATTTAGTTAAGTCGTTAATTTTCATTTTTTTTTTATCTTACAATTGGTAATTATGCTAATTAATCTTCCTAATAGTTTCACTGATACTTTTACATAAAGTTCATGAGAATTATTTATTCATTTTTTGAATTTGTGCTGAAATTTACAGTTCTGTATATTTAAGAACTAGTTTTTTAAAAATGTAGATTTATTTACATCTGTAACTTTATTTTAAATTTAAGTGCATATAAATAATGAATAACAACTTCGATATTAACTTAATTATGTAGTAAATGATACTCAGAAGACTATTTATGAGATGTTTGAATATGATTTCGTTTAGCTGAATTATCATAGAGAGCAATCATGGTAGTTACAACTTTAAAAAATTGTCAAACATGAATATTATCATTTTCGCAATATAAGACTACAAAATAGTAATTTGAACTAAATAGATTTATAAGGTAGTTACAATTTAAATGTTTTGCATTGGAAAACACATGGAATACATGTGTATTCCTGTTAGGTCAATAACAATACTAGGAAGTGGTTGATCAGAATAGTAGATTACAACAAATACACTAATGAATTTTAAATTCACCCTGTCACAGACCAGACAATATACAATTATAATTTTTTTTTTAATAATAATTATGTTTACCGGAAAAAAAAAAAATTAATCTCATCATTTCCATGGGTTCAGAGGTCTGGACCAAACCAACCCTTATTGCCCTAGTCCAGCATATGACCTAGCAAATCCAAATACCCAGTTTTTGACTCTTCAATTTATACTCCAATTATAGTTTAAAACAAATAATGTCAAAATGAGATAAAGTAAAGAAATTAAACTAAAATTAGCAATGCTATTCAGAGTACATAAAAAAAACATCAAGTTATTCATTTGATTGTTTTAATGTTAGACTTTGAACCAAAATTTTATAAAATATATAATCACTAATTGGTAAATTACTCAATGTACCCTAGATTATATTCTACTATCCTCTATGAGCAATACTTTTTCACTTCCCACCCCTTTATTTTTTTCTTTCTGCGACTGGCTTTGTGAGTATGATCTGACCCAGCTAGATCGTAGAGGGTGATATACCCAGCTAACGTCTTGAGGATGAGCAAATGCATTGTAGATGTTATTTGGAAGGGACTATCTGTAGACTGCTTCCTGTCTATTGGCTATGTAAACCCTAATGCTGAAATGCCTGTTGGATTAAGGAGGTTCTCCTAATCGCCATTAAAAAAATATGGATCAATAAATAAATAGAAAAATAATTGCTTACACTTCTGTAGAATAACAAAAACAAAGTCTAGAACATGTAAAATAAAAACAATAATTGTGTACCTTGTATTGCTTTTTTATTTATAAATAAAAAAGGAGGGTAAATAACAATAAAAATTACACAAGTATATCTATAAATAAGCAATGTGTGATGTATATGCAAGTGAATTTGCGCACATCTGTTTAAGTATGTATACATTTTTTTAATTATTGACTTTAAAAGTATAACTAAATTTGAGTAAATTTGAGCAAGTATTTTCTGAATTATGAGACTGCTTTAAAATTGATTTAAACACACTAATCACAACCTAGCAATGATATTCTTAACATTTTTTTACTTATCTAAGTCTATATTACTGTACCTCAAGAGTATTCTTTTGTACATCAGGATCAGCTGAAGATAGAGATTTCATGAGCATTTCCATGGTGCAGGAGTCTACTAAATGAGCAACTGCTAAGGGGTCTTCACAGAGCATACTTAAAATCTTAGAAGAATATTCTTGAAGAGTAACATCAGCAGTCTTTGAAATAAAAATAACAAGCAGAATTATTATAAGAATATAACTTACTTGAACGGATATGCATTTGACTCCACACATACACATAGGTACAAATATTTTCCATTCAATGACAATTAACTTTGCATCAGTTAAGTTGTAATGTGGTTAGAGATGGTTATTTAGTTATTATAGATTATACACATTTGTAATGGGGTCATCATAAAATAATAGGGCATTCTGAGAAATTATATTTAATCCATAATCTTGACAAATAATTCAAGGAGGTAGAATATATATAAAAAAAATCTACAAACAAGTTCTACAAAAATAATTGGGGAAATTCTTTTGGAAATAATCTTAATAGATCCATCATCAAAATGTTCAGTCCAAAATCTAAAACTGCTTAGTTTTTATTCAGAATCTAAAAATGATTCTGTGTAGTATTCATAAATAAACAAAACAAAAATTCAGGTGCTGCAAGAAATCTAATGAGTTAATAAATAGAATAATTTATAATTTGTTACTCTGATTTTAGGCATTAATTACCCCCAAAAATCATATAAACATGATTGTAGCTGTTCATACAAAACTAAGTTCATACAATGTTATTCAAACATTAATTTTAACATTAATAATCATAGTCATAAAATAAGTGTTCAAATTATATTTGTTAATATTCAGTTGTTGATTTGTAGCATAAGACCATTCTGTTAAGACTAAAATTATGTATACATTTTTCACATATGTATGCGGTGGTGCAAACATACATACACAAATTTAGCAAACACTAAATTTGATTACACATCTCCTTAAATTTGTATTTTCTTTTCTTTATAACATTAACTTTAATATTTTTCTAAATTTTACAAACTCTGTTTTACACAACTCTACCATGTCTTCCAATTTTCAATTTTTGATCGCTTAAATGCTTGCCTTTGAACAAAAATTTTGTAAAAAATACAATACTGGTGACAGACTGTATGTAGCTGCAAACCTGAGACCAGTCAAAAAATTGAAGGTAAACACATTCCATCTTCAATGAAGGAACATAAACTATATTCCTGTGTCTTAATGATAAGTTTCTTTGTCACAAATGGAACTTGAACCAAAATTTCACTTAGTCTTTACGGAGCAGAGTTTATGTTTTACAGAGTTCATTCTATAGCTGTGGCTGAGTTCTGGGCATTATAAATTCAGCTAAATACTTATAGGATAATGTTACAGAAAAAATTCACATCAGAGAAAGAATAGTTTCCTGTTACATCAAGATATACTACATTCTATCCTATATATCATCAAATGGATTTCATCCAATAAAATAAGTTCTTAAAACTAACTTATTAATTTTTGTCTGATTTTTTATTACATATTAATAAGTCATCTACAAATATTAAAATATAAATAGGTTCATGTTTAATGTTACTGGCATATGAACAATACTCATAATTGCTTCTTTTGAGCTCTAACTGTTCCATGAATTTATTGAAATATTCATACCAAGTTCTCAGACTTTCTCTTAAACTATAAAAAAATTTAATGATCTAAATACCCTGTTTGTACCATCTTCATAACCTATTGGTTGACATAATATTGGTATAACATAAACTTTGAGCAATATTTTCTCATTTAAGAAGGTTGTTTCTACACCCATTTTATCAAAATTTAAATTATTTTGCAACATCATAAAATTTCTAAAGTCCAACATTTTTACCACTGGTGAATAAACATTACCTGTACTTACTGTTGAAAAGCTCTAGTTACTAACCTGGCTTTAAATTCATTTTTACTTTTTTTCTTCTAAAAACTCATTTTACTTCAATAACTTTATTAACTAATTTTATTACCTTATAACTTTATTTTTTGACTTTTCAACTGGTTTCTCTATTCATATCATTTTCCAATTTTCAGCTTCATTGCTTAGTATTGCTTCCTCATATGTATTTGATACAATTATATCACAAAAATGAACAAAAACATTAAGTGTAACAATATCATTTACATACCTATTATTTGGCTTTCTTACACTCACTGACATCTAGGTTCTATCTCATTATTTTCATCATTAGTTTAATTTTTTTTTTCATAGTCCCTATTTGAATCTGGTTTTTTACTTTGGTTTGATCCATTTTAAACTTTTTTTTTTTGTCGTTAAAACCTATACATGTTTTATTATTTTTTATTACGTCAACATGTCTTGTATTTATTATTTTGTTATTTACTAGAATTCAGTAACCTACTTCTGTGTATTCTAACCATATTCCCAATTCCACTTTCTGATTCCATCTGGATTTTCTTCATTAATATGGTATTCTAAAAAAACTCAACTTCCATATGATTTTTAAACTTTGTACTAGGCTTTTCACCAAAACATATTTCATAAAGTGTTTTATATTCAATAATGATAGCTGTAGTTCTATTTTTGAAATAAGCTACTGTTTTAATCACCTTCTGGCTAATAAATCTTATTAACTTTGGCTTTGGCCACTAAACATCTAACCATATCTGTAATTTGATCTGTTGCATCTTTCTCCTTCACTATTTAAGAGGTGAGCATGGGATCAAATGTATACTCTTTTTTCTAACAAACTGATATAAATTTGCATTCAAATGTTCCTTAGTACTAAAACATATTAGATCTTTTTTACACCAGCCAGATTTTCTTCTATATTGATGTAATCTATGAAACAATTACAACACAAAAATGAATACAAACATAAGTGTAACAATATCATTTACATTCCTGCTCAGACTAGCTAATAAACAGATAGTTTACAGATAGTCTATAATTTCAGACTTAGATTTTAACACAAACTTTTGCTAATTTCCTATAATCATCTATAAATGATAAAAAAAATCCTTCACCATAATTACCTATTGTCCCACAAAGCACATTTAAATCAGTATGAATTATTTCTAAAATTTCTTTGGCACATTTTCTCTTTATTTTCAAAAGGTATACATTTTACTTTTTATACACATTGTACATTTCATATATTCTAAATTTATTTCTTTTGGTACAACAGTTAATAATTAATCTTTGCATTAGTATTTATTTAAATAATTAAAATTTATAAATTACATGTGCAATGAATTACCTTCTTTTATAGCAATAGCTGTTACTTCTCTATTTTGGTTATAAATCTTAGTAACATTGCCAAGTGATGCTGTTTTATATTGCATTGTTTCTTTAGAATAACTTATTTAAATTTTGTATCATTTCTTTTACATTAAGAACATGAACAGAACAAACAGTTACTTCACTGTTATTTCCACAAACTTGAAATACTGCGTTTATTTTACATATTTTTGTGGCACTTAACCGTACCATTTCATTTTATGTCTACAAATTTTCATAAACTATACACATTCATAAAAAAGGGTATCGTTTATAAATATGAGCAATGCAATCACTATAGAGTATCCAGTTTATCTGATTCTTGCCTAATTATTGTTATTAATCTCGAATTTATTTTCTTTGATAATAAAAGAATTTTTGTTGACATGAGTTTCCTTTTTATGACCATGATTATTTGTTAACCAGTTTGTTGTATCTCAACTGTTCCCATCTCAACAATTTCCTTGGCCACGTGATCATCCTCGATTTTGTCCACCATGTTCTTCATTGTCTATACCCATGCAGTTGATTACCTTTTGCAGATGCCCGAAATGAAAATGTTTTCACAATGAACACATTTTTCTTTCGATTCAGTAGAAAAGGCACTTAACTTAGGAAAAATCCTTTGGTTTGCTTAGTTTGGTTTTTGCTTCTATTAATTTTAAAAAATTCAGCCTTATGAGTAGCCAGGCTCCTTGGCACAAGTGGTAGCGTCTCGGATTTTCATCCAGCAGTCCTGAGTTCGAATCCCAGTCAGGCATGGCATTTTTCACACACGCTAAAATTCATTCATCTCATCCTCTTAAGATATACCATAACGGTGGTTCTGGAGGTTAAAAAAAAAAGTGTGTGTGAGTAATGTCTCAGTAGTTTAGGTTAAATCATTCTCTCATAAACATAGGTTGAATCATTCCCTTATAAACCTTAGAAAAGACAAAAACTATCAAAGAGGCTGAGGATTCATCTCAGGTGCCCTAGGCTTTTTCAATTTGCAAAAATTAAAAAGTTTTAATATTCTAACCACAGCTTTTAAATAAGCTTTCTGCTTCTGGACACAAATAAAAAACTTGGTTGTGTCAAATAAGTTTAGATTCTCCTAGGTCCTGCATTCCTACATTATTCTATAAAAATCTTATTGTTTTTATAAATAACAAAGTTAAATTTGGAAAAAATAACTAAAAAAGATTTACTGATAAAATCTATGCTCATAAAACTGAATTTGTTAATAATATAATTAATTAATTATAAATTGCTTAATTAACAGTTTATTATTTATAACTGCTTAATTTGTTAATATATTTTCACTTAAAATGTTGACAAATTGAACATTTTGCTACATTATGATCTTTTCATATATTGCATTTAAACAAATACTGATAAAGAACTAGCCCATTACCTCCATTCAAATTGGTTAATCTTTTCAGCACACTCCGATCACTAAAATATAAGTGATACTTAGACCCACAAGCAATCCTTCCCTCTATTCACTACGAGATAAGTAAAGTAGTGAACTTTATTGCTCTCAAAGAAAGCAACTCTGATATTAGTGCTCCTTATACCTCAAATGTTTTACATGCATCGCAGCTTAAGAAAGACTGGGTCAGATAGAGTAAAGCAATAAATTAATGTATCCCTTTCGATTGGTAAAATAATGCATTGATTACAATATTTCAACTGAGTATGGGAAACCAATAACAGTTATAATTTACATCTAGTTAGTATTCAATTTTTATTTTTTTGTAGAAGTAGAATTTACCACTTCTTTTAGTAGGAGCTGCTAATACAAAACCACTGCCCTGGGTAAAGCACAATAAATACTATTGCAATTAATATTACAAAAATCTTTTAAAGTAAAACATTTACATTAACCATACTGTTTACAAAAATGTCAAAGTAAAGTTTATCTTCTATGATGAATTTTTTGGCAGATTGTATAAACATTAAATGAGAAATGATTCTATATACATAGTGTTTAACACAGTTGTCTTCATGATTTAGCAGAGTTGTCAGATAATTAATTATTCCATTGTCAACAAGCAGAGTTGCACAGTCTTCTGACTTAGCTGTGTAGTGTACTAATGATGACATTACCTGAACAAAAGAAAAAAAATCTAATAGTGTAAAACCATAATTCAGTTTTAAAATTTTATAATATGATATAAAATTACGATGCACTAGTGTACAGAATCTATTAAATACATGCAGCTTTGTACTTCGTCAACCTACTTAACATTCAAGATTCTCTTGTAAACCTACATTTTATGGGCCTCTTCCTTCTGATTGTTTATGTCCATGTTCCAGTTGCCTAAGTGTTCTTCTCTAAACAAGTATTTAAAAAAATAAGATCTACATTCCATCTGACTTCTTTTCTGCACTAATGTTTCTTGTATTATGTAGATCTGCTTTATGATTTCTACCTTACTTCATCCAGTCTTTGAAATTTTCCTAAAAAGTAAATATTTTAATTTCTGGTATATTATGTTCCTTAATTTAAAATTTAATTCTTCATTATCCTCATTTGTGTTGAAAGAAAAATCTCAAAGTAGATCGCAATAGTAAAGTTATTACAAATTTTAAATTAGCACTATTCTGTAACAATAAAATAACACTGTATTTTTATATTAAAATTTCATTCTTATAAGTAAAATTGATATTTTGAAGATGTAAATGTAAAATTTCTCTTAACACCAAGTTCAATTTATTTCAACCTAAAAAAAAAGTATAATCTCTGTCTTCCAAAACAAACAACTATATTTGTTAAAATATTTAACATTTTTAAATACGTCTGTCAAAACAGACAGCTATATTTGTTCAGGCAGTTTACTTGCTGTCTGTTTTAACTGACAGTATATTACTGGCAAATCATCAATTATTAATAACCAACAACAGTTAACAAATATTTTAAAATATCAGTCAGAAGCTGATTCAATCAATTCATTATAAGATGGCTGCAGTATATAAAGCCTAAGTGCTCCAGAGGGATCTTCTTGGCTAAGGATTGTGAGTCAAATGTTCAGTTCCTCTTCTTGAGGTTTAAACTGCTTAAGCCTGCTTAAGTGAATAAGTTTCTGATTGGTACATGGCTTAAAAAGAAACTTATTATAAAGCACTTCTAAGGTGTTTTCTTAACGTTTAATCACAGAAATGGTTTACATATGAAATTATGTATTTCATATCTGACTTGCATAATAATTTTTATTTAACTAATACCAGACAAAATGGTACCCTAAAATACATAAATTATATTTCAATCATGTTCTGATTAACAAATATTAGTCTGACAAGCTCAAGGTTGGTTGAAATTACTACTGCAAAATGAATTTTGCTATTCATTAATAAATTAATATGAATTGAAAGATTAATATAGAATAGAAAGAAAAAAGAGTTGGATTAAATTAATGATGTTAAAGAAATAGAAAGGTTTTTTAAAAATTAACTATATTCCTTATTTTAAGGTAAAAGTTACAAAAAATTATACTTCATTTTAACTAGCTAGATTTTACTCTATGATAAGCTTCTCCAGAAATTGCAGCAAAGTTTATGGTGCTGTTAGATGTGACGATGATGATTGAAATATCTTTGTTGGTTTTGACATATTTGAAGATGTGTATGATAAAATTGTTTGTTCATTGATTTAGAATATTTTTTTCATATTATTGTTTATTATTGAACAATATTGTAGTTGTATTATTTTATTTTGTTTGTAAATCTTCTATTCTGATTAAAGAATTGAAAAGATAAATGCTACATAATGATGCTTTATAGCATTTTGTAACACTATCAAGCTATTGCCCTTCAAAATGTTCATATCTAAAAACCCCTACCAACTGAGCACTAATGAGCTGAAGTAGAATGTATCTTGCTGTAAAGTGGTAGTTAATTTCATACTTATCAATCATAGTTAAGGAATTAAATGACTTTCAAGTATGTTAGGATATGTTAAACACTTCCTTTATTATCTTATTAGAGTAATATCAGATAACACTGTCCAGGACATTAAATGTGGTGGATAGTTTGTGTTCTGAGAACTATAATTCAAATTATTAAATATTTATCAGAGAAGGAAACTGGTAAACATTAGAAATAAATCTTTACTTTTACAACAAGTAAAACTAAAAATAACTTTACAAGTCTATCTTTAAGCCATCTTCCAGTCAAAAACTCATTAACTTGAACAGGTTTAACCCTGCTGTTCTGTTCCCATTTACTATACATATGTACTGTTCGGGTCAATATGACCTGAGGCAATAATTTTTCTTTAATTTTGTAAATCAGTCTAAATTTTCATTTGT
>JAAAKQ030239118.1:0-11134 GCA_010016005.3 Zanna intricata | reverse complement strand
TTTATTATTTATGGGTAACTGTATTGCACATGATATTCCACCATTGAAGAACATTACAGTAAAAGTTTTGCTTGCTAACATGTCAAAACCCCTTGATCAAGGAATCATAAAAAATTTTAAAACTCTCTACAGAAAAGAAGTTGTGTGTGGAATTATAGCAGGTATTGAAGATGGTAGGACAAAGTGTATAACCACACATATATAACAGAATGTACGTTTCGCTGATAAAGCACAGAGGAATGTCTGCCCAGAAACAATTGTTAATTGCTTCAAAACTTCTGGATTTTCATTTGGAAATAATCAAGATAAATTTGTAGACCCTTTCTCAATTTCAGAAGAAAAATGGAGAGTAATTTGTAAAAATCTAAACGTTAGTATGGACGAAATTTCATTTGACTTGTTCGCATATTTTGATGAAGATATTGCAGTCGGCACCACTCCAACCGATGATGATATCATAATGTCTTTGTCACATTCAACCACTGATAAGGATTCTGATGAAGAAGACAAAACGGAAAAAGTAGAAATTACAATTACATTGGCAATAAATAACCTTTGAAAGTTCAAGGAAAGTAGAAGATGGTGTATTTAGTGCATTAGTGAAGATTGAAAATGCCCTTGATTTTCAAACCTGCCATAAGAAAAATAAAAAATAATTACAGATCTTTTTTCAAGAAATAATTAAAGATATTGTACTGTATTTCATTTTTTTTTTTTTTAATTTTTACATAATACACACATTTTGTCTTTTCTAACGTAATTTAGTACTGTAGTACATTATATATTAATATACATTTATATTAAATTATGAAATTTTTCTGAACAATTTTTGAGTTTCATTGTTTTAGCTCTCTAAATAGTAAACTTCCCAAATAATAAAAAAAAGTAAAAAAAAAAATATGAGATCGAATTAGAGGTGTAATAACAACTACACTTAACTGCAATAACAGATAGAAAAAAAAGAAAATGTAATACAAACCAAATTAAACTCTATTCTGTTTTACATTATTTTATTAAGAATTCATTTGGACAGTGTCACTTACATTTGAGAAAACTATTTTTCAGCTTTTTTTTTTTTTTTTAGGATTATGCACTTTCTAAGCTCTACAGTTTAGACAAAACAAATCTTTAAAACAGTAAATTAACATAAATCCAAATATAGACGTAGACTATTACACTCATCAAATTTCAGTCTTTCAGGTTGATTTAGTAATTATTTCATTGTTAATAAGCAATTAAATTTAGATATTAAAAAATGGAAATTTAAAAATTGGGTTAAGAAAAAAAAGTGATTTTAACAAAAATGTATATTCATTTAAAAACTTTCAGTTTACGCTGTGCCAAGTGCATGAAGAAAATACAATCACTGTCCAATGAATGATTTGTTAATAAGTGCTTTTATACTGGCCAGTGCAATTTTTTTGTTAGACAATTTATGACTATCAGGGGAAAAAACATTATATATTTATTCATTTTTTTTATAACTGTTTGACTTTATGTTATGGCTATGATACAATAACACTGGGTTGTTATTTATTAATAAAATTCTACATAATATTGAATTCATGTCTTCTAATTACATTTCTGCATATAAAAATATATCTGAAGTTTAAGTATTGTTAAAAGAAGGTAAGAGTTAATTTTGTAGACAATTTAAATATCTACTGTAAAACTATTTATTACTGTCAAAAAATTATAATTACCAGAGGAAATAACATTTAAAAAAGAAAGCCTATTCTTAGCAAAATAATTACTGAAACTTGAAATCTCTTTAAGTAAGTAATAAAGTCCATATGTCAACTACATACTTTTGACTGGTCCTATCAAATTTATGGAAGTCAGAAATTACATGCACCAAGAATTTGTTTTGCATTTTTCTATTAATTTGAAGAGTTTCATAGTGTTTAAATAAATTCTTCATAAAATTATGTATAACAGAAAAGGTAAACATTAGTTTAATTTTTTAACTGTTAGTTAAAAGTTATGCAGCTTAAACTCGCATGTTATTTTTCATTAGTCGGGCTATCACTGTATCTCAGAAAAAATAGATATCATAAAGATTTTTAAAAATTCTTTAAAATAAAAAAGAGTAAATTACCTTTGTAAACGGCTTATTAAGGCTTTCTTGTCACCCACAGTACTTAATCCATAATTTTTTAACCATTTTCTGAGTTCTTTTTCAGACATCATACTGTAAACACGTTTTGGAATTGGATCTCGTTTTGTAACTTTACGTTGACTGAAAAAGAAAAATTCTAAATGACATTTAGAAATAAGCTTTTTTTCTTAGTATCCTAATCTTAATAAAGTGAAAGTTACAGCTGTTTTATTAAATAATATGCTTTCAAAAGACAAAATCTGGATTAGAAAATTTTTTTTTTATATTTATTTTTTTATAAAAATGATGATGATCATGAAGAGATGAAAAAATGTCAGTACATCACTAAGAATCGAACCCAAGCCTAATTGTCTAAGCCAACAAACTAATTCATTTTTTTTGTTTTAATCTTCTGAATGCAAGCTGTCAACATGCTAAAAAACTATAGTATTCACCAGCAGCTGACAGCACATATATTATTAGGAGACATGCATCTGTTTAAAATTTATATCTTTTCTATTTATCATCCTATATTTATCAATACAAACATATTAACACCTGTATAGAAAAACTTTTAAAACAGATATGTTGCAAAGAATAACCATTTAATTACATAATAGCTCAACTAATTCATTCAATGCAATCAGTATTAATGTTTACTAGAAAAAAGATGTAATGTTAAAAGTAATGTTTACTGTGAAAATGTTTTGTTTGCAAATATGTTTCACACAAACAAAATAAACATTCATGAATTTAGCCTACTGACAACAAAAACTTCTACAAAAAAAAAAAAAGCTTCAAACTCATGAACATTTTTAGCTGTTTCTTGAGTTGAGATGTTCAGCATTAACAACAAAGGCTCAAATACACCCCACAATGTTCAGGTTTCTATTAACATCAAACATTATTTAGGAAAATTTAAATGATTTCTCATAAATCTTAGAATAAATTATTCAAATTTTACAAATACAGTTTTGTAGAGATTTCTTATAATTTCAATTATTACATCAAATACATCTGATAGTTTTAACAGGTAAAAATGTTTGATTACATTTTCTAAACTTACATATGTGAAATTAAAATATAGCTTCTATGTTAACTACTCTAAGTATGTGGTATACACTTAAGTACAATCAGTTATGACAATGGAGTGGTCCCGAAACATGTCAACATACAATAAAAGAAAAGCTAGGAAAGGTAATAAGTAGTACTCAAAATAGAAAATACAGTGATCTTAGCAGGAAAGATATTTATTACTTTAATAACAATTTTAAAACATATCCTTGAAATTTTCCAGACATTTTTCAAAAAGGATTACAAACTCTCTTGATTTTTTATAATTTTTGGATGGAAGAAAGATGAACACAGATTGTGGGAAGAAAATATAGATCAAATAATAAACAAGTCTGAGGAAGAGTTACATGTGGAAGTATGTCATTATTTAAACTCTCCATGAATTAAACAATTACAATAAATTAAATTAAAAATATTCCTTAAATCAATATCTGCAGAGGGACAGTTGAAATGTAATGCACAATTATCTATAATTCGCAAATGCAACAAAAAAGGTGGCATTAGAGTACATTTTATTTGCTACAAAACTCACATTTATTTTCCATATAATCACCACAGATTTCTTCCAACAGTGAACTAGTTCTCTCATTCCACCAGCGAAGGATGTTACCAGTCTTTTCTTCATTCATAGCCATACTGTCTTCTTCAGTTAATCATCGGTGATGAAATAAATATCCTCAATATATCTCTTTAATGGTGAAAAGAAATGAAAATCATAGAGCATCAAATCTGATGGGTGAGAGGTTGTGAAATAACTTCAAAATTCAACTTCACCAGAGCTTGGGCAGCTACGTGCAGTCTGTGAAGGCCGAGCATTGAAGTATTGGAGAATTATTGGCTTCTTGGATAATCAAACATGATACAAATGTCTCCTACTAAGTTGTTTTAATATCTGTGCATTGCACAGAATTTACAGTTGATCAGCTTCTCAGATAGCTGGGTCAACACATACTGATCCCAGAACATTGCCAAGAGAATTTTTTTTTTGTAGAGGATTGTTTTAAATTTTTTTTATTTATTGTGTCAACCATAGCTAAGTCACAATATTAAAAAGGAGGTCATCTTTGTCATAATAACGTTTCAGAATCTGCTCATAACCTTTCATTGTTGTTCATTCTTTTCTGTGAGTTTGTTTGACAATTGCTGTGAATAGATTTTACAGTCATTCAGTTGAGCAATATTCAGTCCTACTTGTTCTTTCAATATGCCAATCTAGGGGGTGATGCACTGTTATGTGATGAGACTATCATGTTGAATCAATTCATCCACTTCCTTTTTGGGCTTCTCATAAGTAATAGAAGCTGGCTAACCACGCTAATGTTCATCTTCAACATTTACCTTACCAGCTTCTGTTACATGAATGTTTACTGCCCACTTATTTACAGTAATTCGATTAACAGTTTCATCACCATAAACAGCTTTTAGATAATGATGAATGTCACTAGAATTCATTTTTTCCATTGTTAAAAAGTCAATCACTGCATGTTGTTTTAAACAACTTGACATAGCAGACATACTCTACTCCATGACATTGGCAACTAACAGAAAATGAGTGCGTAAGTCAATAAGTTTTGGAATGTTAGTGGTACAGGAATGAAACTACAAGACGGCAGCATCTGTTGCTCTGTGTGGCATTTTCTGTCACATTCCTGTGTGCATTAAATTTCAGCTGGCATTTATAATTATTATTGGTATTATATAAAAGTAATTAAAACCCAAGGTTTTGAATTTTTTACAGGGATTGACTGGTTTTGTCACTAATGATCACACATTTAAATTTTTACTGTCTTCACTTGTTTGACTGGTTTGATGCAGCTCTCCAAGATTCCCTATCTTCTGCCAGTTTTTCATTTTGATATACCCTCAGTATCATACAACCCTAAAAATTTGTTTTACATAATCAAAATGTTGTCTGCATATAAATTTTTCCCATCTACCTGTCCATCCAATATCAAAGCGGACTATTCCAGGATGCCTTAACATGAGGCTTATAGGTCTTCTTTTAACTATACTTTTCCAAATGCTTCTTTCTTCATCAGTTTGTCACAACGCCTTTTCATTTATCACTTAATCCCTCCTTCTGATTTTTAACATTATCATATAGCACCACATTTCAAAAGCTTCTTTTCTTTTCAGGTACTCTGATCTTCCAAGTTTTACTTCCATATAAAGGATGCTCCAAATAAAAATGTTTTCCTGACAATTAGATTAATTTCTGATGCACGTAAATTCTACTTCTGACTGAAAGCTCATTTCACCTGTGCTATTCGGCATTTTATATCGCTCCTGCTTCGTCCCGTTTTAATAATTCTACTTACCAAATAACAAATTTTTCTAACTCCATTATCTTTTCTCTTCTTATCTTTAAATTCAGTGGTCCATCTACATTATTTCTAATACATTTCATTACTTTCATTTTGTTCTGTTTATTTTCATGCAGTAGTACTTCATCCATGCCATTCAAAGTTTCTTCTAAATCTTTTTTACTCTGTTAGAATAGAATTAATCAATCAATTTGCAGCATCATTATCTTATCACCTTGCACTGTTACTCTGGGTCTAAATTGTTCTTTAACATCATTAACTACTAGTTCTATGTAAAGATTTAAAAGTAACAGGGGATAGGAAACATCTTTATCAATCTACCCTTTTTTATTATAGCAACTATTTTATATTCTAAAATTATTACTCTTGCAGTTTAAATTTTTTTAAATTCTGAAAATGTTATTCCAGTCTACACCTAGGTCTATCCATCTAGGTGTAGTGGTTAATGCGACATCACAAATCAGCTGATTTCGAAGTTGAGAGTTCTAAGGTTCAAATCATAATAAAGATAGTTATTTTTATACGGATTTGAATACTAGATCATAGATACCGGTGTTCTTTGATGGTTGGGTTTAATTAACCACACTTCTCAGGAGTGGTCGTCCTGATTGTACAAGACTACACTTCATTCTCATACATATCATCCTCTGAAGTAATACCTTATGATAATTCTGGAGATTAAACAGAATTTGAGAAGAATATTAGCAAGAATTAATCAGAATTATTTTCCTTTTGTCTGAAACTTATTAGTTGAAAAATCCATAATTTTTTGGAATAATTTTAACAGATTGGGGGAGAATTACCTTATTTATTAATTTTAGCAATATATAACTATGAAATTTTAAACAATATGAAAAAAAAATCAGCAATAAATTGTAAAAATCTTACCACTTTGGAGGAGAACTAACTCCTGCTAAACACTTGTCCAGATGAATGTTAATATTCCCTTCTGGAATATCAACATTACACACTGGGCAAGAAACAGTTTTGACTGCTGAATTTATAGCAGGACTAACAGAAGATGCTGACTTTTTTGGACTATAAAACATAGATGGTATCTTTGGAATGTGAGTTGTTTGATTAGTTGCAGATGGATCAAAAATCTTGGCTAATGGTGAAGTAAGTATTGTTACATCATTTCCACTATCTTCTTCAACAGAAGAACTATCCAGTCTTCTTACAACATGATTCTTTTCTTTAGAAACAGATTTTTCCTCAACTTTGTTACAATCATTCTCAATGTTATAAGCATTTTTTTTTGAAGAACTCACTTTGTTTGGAGTAACATTCAATTTACTATCCAATTCATCACCTTTTGGCAAATAAATGGCAGCTAATCTTAAATGTCTAACAATTTTATCTCTCATATTAGTAAAAATCAAAATAATTTCATCTATACAACGATTATTCCGCAAATTAACTTCATAAGTCTCTTCAAAGCAGGTTGGGCAGACTGATTTATATTGCATGTACTTCCGAATGCAAAATGAACAATCTGGAAAACAAATACATCATAAAATATAGGATTTTATGAATTATATAAAAAATACAAAAAAATTATTCTAAATGGAATTAATTTTTATCAATTGCATAATTTCTGGTCTGCGTTAACCAAGAAAATGAGTTTGTTACTTAAAGTCTTAATGTTACTGCAATTTTGAAAGCTAAATATTTTTAAAGATATTAGCTGAAAACAATAAGTAAGAATAACATAAAATCTATTAGAAACTGAACATATGACATAATTAAATTAATTTATCATGACATCATAATCATTAAGTTAAGCTGTTACTTCAAAATACTTCACCTTACAAAGTCGACTGTTCTCTGTAATGAAAAGATCGAGTAACTGCCTTTCATCCAAAAAGTTCTGGGTTTGAATCCCAGCCAGGCTTTATAGGTTTCATATGTTAAAATATTTCTCTCTTAAAAAAAGGAATTAAGTAATCATTTAACAATAAATTACAGTAGGAATGGAAGAAGCAGAAATTATTTACATGCTTATGTGTTAGAGTAATAAATGAAAGAAAAAGTATTCCTTAAATAAAAATTAAAATAATGAATGAATTAGTAATACACTAAATGAAGATAAAAATTGGGGTTAATAACCCTGCAACAGGTGCAGGAATGAAGAATTTGGGTGCAACATTCTGTGCTGTTCCTATGTAGTAGTAAAAAAAAAAAAAAAAAAAAAAAAAAAAAAAAAAAAAAAAAAAAAAAAAAAAAAAACAGTATTTTTTTCTAGTAGTAACTAATACTGTTTTAAGTCATTTTAGAGTAAGTTATATGAAAAAGATCTTTCACAGTAAATTATAATAACCTTACTGGCTAGTGTGGCAAGTTAACGGACAAGCTAAGAGTTCAATGGTTTCTTAACCATCCTTCCATTCTTATTATATTAGTACATAAACTTCATCTAATTCTTCTTTGATAGAACCCACTGATCCAAAGAGGAAATTCATTTCAATCAAAATTGTTTAAACATCAAGCTGAAGACTAATTACATTGATGTAATTCCTTTTTTCCATGACAAGTTACACGAGTTACGTTATCCAGTTAAATTATAAAAAAGTGCCGACCTCCGTGGCTGAGTGGTAGCGTTTTGGCCTTTCATCTGGAGGTCCTGGGTTCGAATCCCGGTCAGGCATAGCATTTTTCACACACACCACAATTCATTCATCACATCCTCTGAAGATATACCTTAACGGTGGTTCTGGAGGTTAAAAAAAAAATATATATATATATAAAAAAGTATTTTTTGAAGTATATGTATACTGATAAAGTTGCTAAAACAAGCCAAGTTTGTAAAATCTAAACTATCAGCTTCACGCAAACAAATACAAAAATTTAAAACCACACACATACCAAGATAAGAGATTATATTACAAGAAATTCAACTTAATTTTCTAAATATTTATTATAAAGTTAATAGTTTCATCAGTAATTGCTGAAATACAGAATGTTCCATGACAAAACAGAGAAACTTTCAGGGCATGTTCTATTGTTGAAAATAGTACAAAACAGTTCATAAAAAAACATAGGTCTGGAAATGCTTTGTTTTTGAGTTACAGCTAGTGATTGATTTCAGCTCTTCTAATAAAAAGAAGCCCTACTGTAATTTTTGGGACCAAAATTAAGGAGTGAAGTTAGTGGTTTTCTAGCTAGTGGTTTCTCTATAACACCAGTGGTTTTTTAAGATATTTTATGTAAAAAACAAAATTTGGTGTCGAAAACTAGTTTTTTTTGTTTGTAATACAACAGATTTGTTAAAAAAATTTGAGAAGACTAATATTAATACAGCCAATAAAAAGTAAACAGAAATTTTTAAAAATCTGTTTTTTTATTGAAGCAAAGCAGGTGAAAAATAGATCGAAAATCTTCTTAATACAGCAAAACAAACAAATAAAATACATGAAATGAAAATATTATCAGAATAACAAACCTCAGTTACAGTAATTGTTTGAAATTCTCTCCTTCAAAATGTACCTAGTACATTGCCTGATATAAAATATTTCTGGTGGCTTTCCATATTATCTCACGATTGTTTTGTATGAATTCAATAGCATTTTGTATTTTAATGCGTTAACTCTTCTTTAATATTAACTTTTTGATGATATACTATCATCTTCATATGGCCCCAAATGAAGTAATATAGTTAAGGTGATCATGGTGGCTAATTGACTGGTCCACCATGTCCGATACAGTTTAAGAAATTAGCATTCAAGTGATTTCTAGCTACTGAAGAAAAATGTAACATTATACCACCGTGCTGGAAAATCATTTGCAATCTAGTTTGTAAAGATACATCCACCAAAAGAGTCAGCAAATTATTTTTTAAGAAATGAATGTATGAATCTCTCATAAGGTTCTCATCGAAAACAAATGGTCTCAGAATTTTGTCAGAAACAACGCCACACCAAACATTAATGTGAAATCTACATAGGAAATTAGTTTCCACAGGGCCAAGTGGATTGTCTTTGCTCCATAAATAACTACTATTAAAATTGAAGATGCTGTTTCTCATAAAAGTGGCTTCATCAATAAATTAAAATGAATTTACCTTATTAGTGTTATCTAAGGCCAATGGTAATCTATTGGCTGCAAATTTTGAATCTTCTACAGGAGGAAAGGATAAAGATTTTCTTTCTGTAAGATGCACCAAACTTTGCTTTTTGAAAAACTGGTGCAGCATGAAATTCACCTTGTATTAATGCCTGGGATATGCTAAATATGCTGAATCACATGATGTTCATCATTAATAAGATGATTTACTTGGCATTCATAAGAAAACTAACATGTAGGAAGTAACCCTTTCATTTTTCAATGCTAATACACTGAAGAAATGATTAGTTTTTGGAATCTGCCTTGCAGAAAATCTCTTCTGATATACATGTTGAGCAGTTTCAGAATTTCCATTACAAAATCCATAAACAAAAATACATCTGCATATTCCTTGTTAGAAAACAGAAAATACATTCTTACACCAAGATATAACACTACCCTTCCTTTATATGTATGAACAAATTCAAATGAAGTACACAATTTTCATTATTCACCAGCTGTTAATACTGCAACCTATAAAATAAAATTGTTTTGAATATTTCAAAAGTAATATACAATTCAATTTAGTTTTTTATGTAATTATTTTGTTTTACCTGTGCAAATTATTGTATATATCAGCTAAAATACTGTTTTATAATTTTTTTTTTTTTTAATATTACTTTCAGTAATTAGTGTTTTGTTTTAAAAAAAACGTCCTTATTCAGAAAAATAATATGATTTTCTATATATTTTTCATGTATTGTTACAATAAAAAACAGATTTATAAAAGACTGTTTTTACTTTTTATTGGCTGTATTCACAATACTTTTCTCAGAATAGATTTTTAATCTACTGATTTTTGACAATAAATAAAAACATACATTAAATTAAATTTAAAAAAATTGTTCATCTTTTGACCTACAACACATTTTAAGTTTTGTTTTAAATTGGGTAAAAGTGCCACAGACACTTTTATAGTGATGCAAACTGTTTATGGTTGTGAAACAATTAGTTGTAAAAATGTTTTTAAACAGTATGCAAGCTTTTGTGATAGTAGAGAGAGCATTGAAGATGATCCACATCCAGGAGCATCATTGAAAGTCTGAGTAGAAGAAAATGTTTAACAAGTGGCTGAAATTCTTCAAAACAATTGTACATTTACCAGGTTAATTGAGATCAGTGAAATTCCTAAAACAACTGTGCATTGCATTCTAACTGAAAATTTGGATAAAAAGATCTGTTACTGCTTTGTGCCCCAATCACTCACTGACTATCAAAAAGATGTAGTACAAGGTTTTTATAAAAATTATTACAACTCCCCATATAAATTGAAATCCACAAAATAAATATATAATTAAGTAAAGTGAGAAACATTGTTAATTTTTATGTTAATATTTTGTTAACATTGTTTCATTTTTATGTTAATAGTATTTAAATAATTCAGTCTTTGTTGTGTGTAATCAGAGATTTTGAATTTGCCAAAATTTTACAGATAGTACTAGAAGTAGTAAGGTTGTATCTTTGAATTACTATTTTTACAGAAGAATGAATTTTTATTTGGCAATTTGCATTGATAAAGTTTAGTTTTATAATTAAT
>JAAAKQ030239107.1:0-11134 GCA_010016005.3 Zanna intricata | reverse complement strand
TCAACAGATGAACAACGAAATTCGAGTGCTGCTATCTTCATGTTGAGGTCGGAAACTTTTCAGACCACCCTCGTATGCACGTAAAAAAAAGGTGACTCATTTTAACCGTCAAAATATTTCTGTAGCTCTAATGCAGATAATGATGATTTACTTCCGTCCGCAATTATAAGCGATAAAATGTTGCATTGCGGTAGAAAAAAATAAGTCATAATAACCGATATGTCATTACAACTACAATTACAATGTAATTATAAAAAATATGCATACTGTATTTATGTATTAACAGTAAACCAAACCAATAAAGAGACACATTCAGTATGTTATCATATCCAATTCACTATAAACGACACTTACTGTATATATTACTGTATAAATGACTTACTTACTGTATGTATTATGCACTATTATCTTAGTTTAGTTCAAAATAAATACCCTACAAGAGCTTTTTCGTATATTGAACTTAATGAAATTAATTTTACTCACAAACATTATTTTATTGAAAACATAACTTAATAATATCGACTTAAATATATCAAATTAAAAATAAGTGGAAGATTTTTGAATAAAAAATTAAGTTATTTAAACAATATTACGGTAATTTTTCATTTTTGTCATAGTTATTTAATATTAATTATTTTACTCTAATTTACAGCCTATTACCATTTTGATAAACAAACTGTATTTATATAAAAATAATAAAAGACATTAGTTTGAACATTTAACGATAAAGAAACAACGCATTTTTACTTAGTTCCTATTTAAGATTTTCAGTTCAGACACCTCAATCTTTTTACGTTATCTATATTCCTTTTTTCATTTTTATCGAACCTCTCTTTTTATATGTTTAGCCTCTGGAACTACTGTTAAGGTATTACTTCAGATGATAAATGAGGATGATGTGAATGAAGTGTATGTAATCTTGTACAATCTCAGGTTGACCACTCCTGAAAAGTGTGGTTAATTGAAACCCAACTACCAAAGAACACACGGGTATCCAAGATCAGTATTCATACGGTAATACAGATAAGTATTTATATCCGTATAAAAATATTTTTATCGAACCGAAGATGGTTTTTATAACTTTTCTGTTTCAAAAAAACAACTTTTTTTATATCAAAGAATTATTTGTAGTTTTCCTCTGTTTGAAATAAACAGTACTTTTCATATAACTAACAAATTTAAAATAAATATTACCAAAACATTAAATAAAAAATTCTTTAATTAAAAACAGAATTAAAGAATAATAAATTTTCAATTTAAATTTTTTTTTTTTTTTTTTAATATTAAATGTTTGAGGTTGGCACTAAATTAAAGAGTTGATAAGTATACACATTTATTTTCTTTAATGAAAACTACATAAATTTTTTTTAACAACTTCTTATATTTTTTCACATTTTTTTTTTTATTATCATTAAATTATTATTCATCGTAAACATTTTTTTATAATCAGAGGTTAATAATTGTTAATAAATCAATATATTTAAATTATAAAAAAAAGTTCAAAAAATAAATTAAAAAATTTTTAAAAAAAGAAAGAAAAAGTTGAAGTCTGATTCGAACCGATGTACCATTCCATTGCAAGATCCAACTATTTCATTAATTAAAATGTTATTTGGTTATAACTCTGGAATCAATTAAAATAAGTACCACTTATGATATATCGTTGAAAAACTCTCAATGAGGGCTTATTACTGCAGTTAAACAAAAAGTATTTTTCGGATTTGGGCATTTTTGTAATCAAAAGGGGATATGCACAATTAGATGTTACTCTTTCCGGTTAATAGCCGTTAAGCTGGTTGACAGTAGTTCTCCAATCTTCTCTCTTATCAGCTTTTTTCTTTAGTTCCCAGTATGAATTACAGATCATTATCTGTTTTATGAACTCTAAACGTGGTCTTTCCCTACAATTTTTCCCTTCCACCATTCTTTCTATCACCCTTTTAACTAGACCTTGCTGTCTAAGAATATGTCCTATTAGTTGCACTCTTCTTCTTTTCAATTGTTTTAGTAAGCTTCTCTCTTCATTTTCTCTCCTAAATACCTCCTTATTTGATACTTTTTCTATTGAATTTATCTTCAGCATCCTTCTGTAACACCACGCTTCAAAAGCCTCCTTTTTTCAGCCTCACCAATTGTCCATGACTCACTCCCATATAATACAATACTCCACACAAATTTTCTTAGTAAATCCTTTCTCAATTCAAGGCTAATATCATTTGATATAAATAGATTTTTCTTTTTGTAAAAGACAGTTTTTGCCTGATGTATTCTTTTCACAATTTCTTTTCGTTTTTTTCCATCAATCGTTATTTTACTTCTTCCTAAATAATTAAACTCTTCTACTTCCTGAACAGCTTTACCTCTCATTGCTATCGTTGTTTTATTTACTTTATTTTTGGTGAAAACCAGAATTTATTTTTTTAATATTAATGCACATGTGAAATTCTTCCATTAGCACCCTGTCCATTATAGTTAAAGTTTGTTGCAAGTCTTCTTCGCTTTCTGCAATTACAGCTATATCATCTGCAAATCTGAGCATATCAATACGTTCTCCGTGAATTTTTATACCTACTCTTACTTCCTCTCTAACTCTATTTATGGCCTCTTGTATATATAAATTGAACAAATATGGAGAGACAATATATAGCCCTGTCGTACTCCTTTTTTAATTCTTCCTTCTTCTTCTTTGTTTCCACCACTAATTATTCCCACCTCGTTCAGATAAATATTGTAAATTATTCTTCATTCCCTGAAGTTAACAACTATCTGATGTAATAAATGGAATAAGATGTTCCAGTTTACATTATCAAAAGCTTTCTCCAGATCTAGATATGACATGAATGAGATCGTTCCTCAGCTGTTTCTCTAGTACTTGCCTTAGTACTAAAATTGCCTTTCTCGTTCCCATCTTCTTTCTAAATCCAAACTGGTCTTCAATTGATACCTCTTCTAGATGTTATAACAGTACTAAATCCAAAATTTCAACATCTTACGGCTAATCGTTTTTGAGTTATGCGAGATATATACGTACGTATAGACGTCACGCCGAAACTAGTCAAAATAGATTCACGGAATGGTCAAAATGGATATTTCAGTTGAAACTAAAAACGGAAATTTTTCACGATTACAATACTTCCTTAATTTGATATAAGGAAGTAAAAAAAAAAATTAATATATTTTTATTTTTTCCATGTTTATTTTATTTATTATTTATCCAATATATTTTGGGTACCTACTTAATAATCTTTTTAAATATGTTTATACTAATTTTTTTATCAATCGATAATTATTATAGATTAGTGGTAAAGCAGAATGTAAAATTCAGAATGCTTAGGAAAAAAAAAACAGTAACAAAACGAATGGTTTTATACTAAGCGCGAACATGTTTATTGTCAATCCACTTTCAATTTAACTAAACTGTTTAAAATATATATATATTAATTTTACTCTTTTTAATAATTATGATGGCTCATTTATTTTATGATTACTTCACAAACTATAAATATTTTTAACTAATTTCATTATACATGGGAATTTTTTCTTTGCATGGAAGCTAAGTGAAGTGAAAAAACTGTACCCATTTTAATTAATAATATAATTACTAAAAAAAAAAGAAGAGAATTTTTATATTTATGAGTAAATTATGCTACAATGTTTATTAATAAACTAGTGATTACGAGGTTTTAAAATAATTTTTTATGTTAATTAATTGGAAAGAAAAATATTTTGTAATTGAAAATTATTTAAAACTGAAAGTATAATAATATTCCACGTTAATTGAAGAAAAAATAAATTTTTTTCTTTTAATTTTATTTATAAAATTTTTTACGAATTGTTTCACAATCATGTTTAAATTTTATATATTTTATTTTCCTAAAGTGTACGTTGCAACTGTTTAACTAGTGAACAAATTCAACTTACAAATTAAATAAGTTGCGTATGTATCTAATGTAACCTCCAGCACCTGGAGATTGGACGAGCATATAAATGAGAAAATTTGTCACAACCATGAAGATAGCAATCTCCCCCTCCCCCTTACTATTAAGACCTAATTTGATCAGGATGATATGTATAACATGTAAATTATATGTAGTCTTTGTACAGACTCAGGCCGACAATTCCTGAGACATGTAGTTAATTGAACCTTCAACCACCAACGTACACCGGTATCCACTGTCTAGTATTCAAATCCGGTTGAAAGCAATTAGCTTTTAACAGATGTTTTATTACACCTTTTATATAATTATGAAAATTTTTTTTTTTTTTATCTTCAACAGCATCTCGCAAGAACCTATCGACCGAAAATTTTCAGGATATATTCATGTTATTTCAGTGAAGTTTTAAGTCATAGATGGAGGCCCTAACCACGTTTGGTCGTAAAAATGTTAATTAAATAAATTCTTTTATTCCATTATATTTCTGTTACCATGACAACAGAAATATAAGTAAAATAACTAATTCTTTTTTCATTAATGAATATCTCTCTTTGTCTGTTTAGCCTCCGGAACTACCGTAAGGTATTACTTCAGAGGATGAAATGAGGATATGTATGAATGTGAATGAAGTGTAGTCTTGTACAATCTCAGGTCAACCACTCCTGAGAAGTGTGGTTAATTTAAACCCAACCACCAAAGAATGCCGGCCTCCGTGGCCGAGTGGTAGCGTCTAGATCTTTCATCCGGAGGTCCCGGGTTCGAATCCCGGTCAGGCATGGCATTTTTTCACACACGCTACAATTCATTAATTTTCATCCTCTGATGTAATACTTAATTGTGGTTCCCCCGGAGGTTAAACAAAAAAGAAAAAAAAAAAAAAACCACCAACGAACACCGGTATCCACGATTTAGTATTCAAATCCATACAAAAATAACTATCTTTACTAGGATTTGAACCTTAGAACTCTCGACTTCGAAATCAACTGATTTGCGATGTCGCGTTAACCACTAGACCTGCCCGGTGGGCAAAATAAATATCTTTAATGAATTTCTATAAAATATGTAATATTCATCCTTCTGTAGTTACTACTATTCTGTCTTTTGTAATTTAGTTTTTTTTTTAAGTATTTGTAAAGTTTGTACGCTTATTTCTTGGTTGTTTCCTCTCCTCTTTAATTTTTTTTTTTTTTTTTTTGTTTAATCTCCGGAACCACAATTAAGTATTTAACACAATTTTTTTCTTAACGTTACCTTTCATTATTCATATTTTTTCTTCTTCTTCCTTTCATATAGTTTTATCAATCTTTTTCATTACGCCCTCGAAGAAGAGAACTAATCTAGACTGTGTGATGGGGGGGATGAGGGACAGCCCTCTGTTGGAACTGCCGTTCGTTGGTGCTTGCTCCGATGAGCGACAGTGATCAGGCACTGGGACTCCCTTGTCTCATCATCTCTGTGTTCCTGTGTGTGAAAGAACAGGCAGGAGTGTTAAAAGATCCGAACCGGTGGACTGACCTGTCCTGCCGGAGTTACTGCCGGTGGACGGGAAGGAGCAATAGAGTGGACAACCCCCGGACTGTGCTATGCTTAATTGTGGGTCCGGCCCGTGGGTGGAGGAAAAAAAAATCTAGGACGATCTTAAGTACAACTAAATATAGCCGGGTTACACGGAAATAAGAAACCAAAAAGGAAAGAAATCAGCGCGTGGAGAATGAACGAGCATATAAAAGCAAAAATTTGTCACAACTATGAAGATAGTAATGGCGTTATTTTATGGGTAGTTCTTTTATATGATTTTTATATAAAATTTTTTTACAGTTGATAACACAGAAGAAATTCTAGGTAGAATTTCTAGGTAACGTAAACTTTTTTAATAATTCATGGAATAAGTCTAATCCAGTTAAACATATTAAGCTAGAACAATAAATAATGGAATTCCTTATTCTGGGAAAAATAAATCAATATCACAGAATTATATTAGAAATACGAAGTAATCGGAATAATAATTAATAATTTACATTGAGAAGGGGTTACAAGTAAAAAAAAAAAAATATGAATAAAATGACAGTGTTTTTTGTTGTTTTTTTATTGCTTTTATTTTACAATTATTTAACTATTTTTATTTTTATACTACATAACCATTCGTCATAGCATTAAATATTTAATACTATTACAGCTCAATATTTCAAAATAGCAATACATACATTATTTAAAAAGAAAAAAAAAATTAGTATTTATGTAAGTAAAGCAGACCAAGATAAAAAATTAATTTTAAAAATAATATAAAAAAAAAGTAAAAATGCAATACATTAAAAAAAAAATCATATAAAAAAAAAATCAGCTAATAAAATGTCAATCTTCGAATTTTTTTGTACAGCATATGATCCGCAATCTAGCGGATTTATACTTAAGTATATAGTAACTCATATTGTTTCATTCAATCCGGCATGTTACCTTCACAACCCCTACATTCTTATCAAAAATTAGACTTTACGTGTTCTTTGACCAGAATATATTTCCAAAGACTAATTCATATTATTTCTTAAACTGTCCTATTCAAGTTTTTCATTACTAAACATTCTATATGAAATTTATTAGATAAATATATATATATATATATATATATATATATATATATATACGTATAATATACATAGAATGAGAGGTAGGAGAAAAAACATCGATGATCCGTCGGTGATTCCCAATACACTTCTATTTCTTTCTCTCTCTTTCTGCATTCTTAAGGGTATGCGCATATACGTTTATACCAATGTACAATAAAGAAAAACGTTGATTCCACTTCTTTCTTTCTTCCGCTCTTTTTCGGTCTTTCTGTATAACTGTTCGGATATACGTATACATTAATACAGTACAGAAATACTATTGTAGTTATCCGGAGCACGTTGATTTGTAGATATGGTTGTGTATACCTATACGTATTGAAATTTTTGTTAAGTTGGTTTTATAAAATTAATTTTAAAACCAATTTAATTTTTATTATAAAATGATGTAATTAACCATTACATTATATTATAAATATATTTATTAATTCCTTTTATATGAATAATCACACACATTAGAATCAGCAATGGAATAAAATATAAATATTGATCAATGATCAATTACGTTCTCATTTTTGAGAGTCTACATTCTCGTTGTTTAGAAGTCTCTGCGGAAATAATCATACTATTTCTTTCTCTATTTTTCCTTAGACGATCATTACTTTCTGGGCTACTTTCCTATAAACGTCGTAGTCTTATTTGAGCAGTACGTTTAATAGGCCTCTGTCTTTTTCTGCTTAGCCTCCGGAACTACCATAAGGTATTACTTCAAAGGATGATATGTATTAATTTTATTTCTTCTTTTTTAGACACTGCCGGAACAACTGGACCCGCCGTTAGGCATAACTCAGTCGCCGCGGAGTGTCGTGGCAGCAGATTACCCTGCCTTCTCACTGTCATGGGGGTCCCTTAAGAACACTCCCATCAGAGTTTCTTCTGATACCTCGAGGCACCTACCCTCTGCTTGCGGAGATCCGAAATGCCCCTCCTCAGAGAAGCGACCCATTCCATCCCTAACACCTATCCTTATCGAAGGACGGATATGCGTTTACACACCCGGCACTCTCCCCCATGCGCGACCCTCTGAATCCTCGAGGGGCCTCCATGCGTTCTCGGAAGTACTCAGTCCCAGGACACTCTTGCGTGTGCCCCCGATTGAAGTATCCTCAGCAATTGGGCTACCTCCCTAGCCCTATACGTCACCACTATTCGTCTTCTGGCACACATTTTTTTTTATGGATCCCTGATGCCCCATGGCATCGTTCCTGTCATACTCACACATTCTACATTTCATCGGTAGGTTGTCAGTCAGTACCGACGAGATCCTCTTGCTCTTCCTATTTTTTTTTTGCGAAAGGTCTTGCCGCAGTGGTTACATCAGGAGTTACACAATACAAAATACAAGATAATACAACTCTTTCGTTTTCTCATTGCATGGTTTGTTATACAGTATTTATTATCATACATTTACAGAAAAACATAATACAAAGAAAAGCAATAACGGTAGTAAATTAAAAATACAATAGTCGCTCCTTTGCTCCCTGTCGTGTCGCCTGGCTGGCCATTCTGTTCTCCTTTACCGTCAATGGTTATTCTCCTCCCTAAACCTGTCCTCTTCCTCCTTGGTCTTCATGATCCTTGAGACAGGCTAATGAAGTGTAGTCTTGTAAAATCTCAGGTCGACCACTCCTTAGAAGTGTGGTTAATTGAAATTCAATCACCAAAGAACACGTATCCACGATCTAGTATTCAAATCCGTATAGAAGTAACTGCCTTTACTAGGATTTAATCTTAGAACTCTCGACTTTTCGAATTCAGCGGATTTGCGATGTCGCGTTAACCACTAGACCAGTCCGGTGGGCTGCATTTAATAACCTTACTCATATTTTAAATATATAATATATATTAAATATAATATATTATAGTTATAATTTCATTATTATCCGTTGGCTGGCAACGACTTTAAAAATAAGTTATTTGTTAAAAAAGACTTTTACTTAATTAATAAATAAAAATATAATTATTTGTAAATTTTTAGTACTTCTGGACAGTTTTTCTTTCTATTCTTATGAATTTATTTCTAATTTAAAAAATTTTCTAAAACTATCATATTAATACTAGGAATAAAGCCTTATTCCTTGTATTAATAATATTTTATTCCTATTATTAATATAATTTAATAGAAATTTTCGTTTGTACGTTACCGTAAATCACATGAATTAAGTATAATAGAAATTGGCTTGTAACAAGATGGTAATTTGTTATTAAAAAAATATTGTATGTAGTTTTTTGTTCTCTCAAGCAGATTAATTAATTTTATTATAATTTAATTATATTTTCTTTAACTGATTTCAGATTTTTTTTATCGAAACGACATTATTTCTTTTAAAAATTTATCTTAAAATTATTATAAAACCTTAGTAGTTATAAAATATATTTTTGTAGAATATTTTTATTCTAATTTGTAATTTTTAAAGGTAAATTTTCTTTATTAACAAATTATTCAAATACAATTCTATCTAAATTCTGTTAAAGAAAACTTTAATTCTGATATTCAGATGTAAATCAGGAATTTGAAAAAAATATAAATTTTCCTAAAAATAAATATTGGTATAAAAAAAATAGTAAACAACTGTATTCTTTTATGTATATGTATACAACACATACATATACATATGTATATTTTATGTATATAACAAAAATATTATTACACTTAATAAAATATAAAAATTTATATAAATACATTTATCTTCAATAGACTGGAATGATATTTTTTTTTAAATCAAAAACTTTTTTAAAAATTTAATGTAGGTATTTTATTTTCATCCTATAATTGACTTGTAACTTATAATTAATAATGATGTTTAAAGAAGAAACCAGTTTAAAAAAAAAAAAAAAAAGAAGAAGAAGAAAAATGTAAGCAGCTGCTTTAAAGCGGAAAAGGAAGTTATAAGATAATAATCTAAATATTAAATGATTAGGCAATAATAATTATGAATCATAAAATAAATACCGTTAATTATTTACAATGCTCAAACAAAAACATTTATTTAAACATATCCAACTAAGTATTGTTTTTTTTTTTTGTTTTGTTTTAAATTATTTTATACGAATTTTTTTTTTAACACATTTTATTATTCAAGCGGTATAAAAAATAATAATAAATAAATATAGGTTATAATAAATAAACAATAATTAATGAAAATTATAATATAATTATAAATATAAAAATAAAAACGTGTCGATAATTATAGCTTATGTTTTGTGTAAAAATTTTGTAACAATTTTATTGTTCATTATTTTTGAATTGTTCTACAAAACTGTTATACTTTTTATTTAAAAAAAAAAAAGTATGATGTGTATTTTTATTTTTAAAATAAATTGCCCATTTCAAAATGATTACTTAATTATAAGTTAGATAGTTTATATAAACTAATATGTAAGTATATATATATATAACTTATAAAGTAATTTTTTTATCCATAAAAGCGTTACCTTAGGATGTAATTTTATTTCATTATTTTTATTTATTATTTTTTTTATTAGGCTTAATAATCTATTAATATAATATGCAATCATGGTAAAGTAATTATTTAAACAATGAAAATATGTAAAATGAACTTCATGAGGGAATATATTTAACATAAACCATTGAAAATTGATTGTACCAAAAAAAAAAAAAAATACTGATAAATATTCATGTCTACATTATAGCTATAAAGTTTTACATTCTTCTAGAAAGAGATAAAGGGATCAATGGAAAAGGAAAAAAAATAAATTGTGTAAAGTTTGCATACACTAATGTAGCATTAAAATACATAATGTTATTAATTGCTATATAGCATTTTCTAATAGCATTTTTAGGAGATGAATCACAGGATATTATTCAACTGTTGATTTCAAGCCATCAAAGAATATGGAATTTAGTTAATGTAAAGAAACCAATTAATATCTACATAAAAGAAGAAAATCCATTTCGACACGCCGGAAGGGGCGGAGATAGATTTCATCGGTGCTAAGTAGGAGATAAAAAAGATTTCTACCTTAAAGTTTTTTTTCTGTTTAGCCTTCGGAACTATCGTAACGTATTACTTAAAAGTATGAATGAGGATGATGTGAATGAAGTGTAGTCTTGTACAATTTTAGGTTAACCACTCCTGAGAAGTATGGTAAATTGAAACCCAACAACGAAAAAACACCAGTATTCACGACCTAGTATTCAAATCCGTATAAAAGTAACTGCCTTCATTAGGATTTGAACCTTAGAACTCTCGACTTCAAAATTAGCTGATTAGTGATGTCGCGTTAACCACTAAACCAGCCCGGTAGGCTCCACCTTAAATTTTCTCTCTTTTTCTGCTTTAGCCACCGGAACCACCGTAAGGTGTTACTTCAGAGGATGATATGTATGAATGTGAATGAAGTAGTCTTGTACAATTTCAGGTGGACCATTCCTAACCCACCGGGTTGGTCTAGTGGTTAACGCGATATCGCAAATCAGCTGATTTCGATGTCGAGAGTTTTAAGGTTCAAATCCTAGTAAAGATAAAAATTTTTATACGGATTTGAGTACTAGATCGTGGATACCAGTGTTCTTTGGTAGTTGGGTTTCAATTAACCACACTTCTCAGGAGTGGT
>JAAAKQ030239096.1:0-11134 GCA_010016005.3 Zanna intricata | reverse complement strand
ACCACAATCATGCCTCAGCCACCATATTCACCGGATTTGGCCCCATGTGACTTTTTCCTATTCCCAAAACTGAAGAGACCTATGAAAGGATGAAGGTTTGCAACGATTGAGGAGATAAAGACTGCATTGCTGGAAGAGCTCAAGGCTATACCAAAAAGTTCTTATGAGAAGTGCTTCGAGGATTGGAAAAAGCGTTGGCACAAGTGTATTGTATTTGAGGGGGTATACTTTGAAGGGGACAACATGAATATTGATGAAAAAATAAATATTTTTTCCTAAAAATATAAAGTCACCTTACTTTTTTAACACACCTCGTATATACTATATATACATATAGAACATAATGAAACATATAGAACATCTGATTTCGGTGTTATTACCTAATCAAATTTTAAGTGACTGAAAGAATTTTATTGATCAATAAACATTTTTTTTTTTTTTAATAAGTTAATAAAAATATATGAATTATGTATTCTTATCTGTCTTTTATAAAGGTAACTTAAAAAAAAAAATCATTTAATGAAAATACCTTAACACTCTGAACAGGAAGCCAATTTGAATTTAATTCAGACTGTTCCTTAAAGTTTCCTTCAAATGTATCGCTTATATCTTGTAATGCAAATGCGCAAACAGCAGATCCACCTATGCTGTTAGCTGGTGTTGTAAAAACCGCATAAAGCAGCTGTGTTGTAACTGAGCCATAAGTTCCTTCAATTAATTCAGTTGTAGATTCTATAACAAAACAAGAAATTACAAAACAATTTATAATTAATACTCCTATCCCAAACTAACCATAAATCAAATGAGATGTTTTGTATGAAATCTACAGCAAAATGTTACAAACGGTTTAGTTTTTATTGTAGAATAATATAACTGTAAACCAAATGTATAATTAATAACTGGAGCTGTTAAATACTGTAGTCCATTTAATTTATTTATTACATGTAAGAATTCTTAGGCAACTACAGTTAAAAAATCGTAAATAGATTATGTAAATTTATATATGAATCAAACAAGAAAATAAATATTTTTGTCCTATACATAATATGACATTGTGAGAGGTCATTTAAAGAGGTTTGATCTAGATAACAGGAATGACCTTTCAAAGGTATCAAAGAGATTAAATTATATTTATAATGACTGACGGTCAGTAAGTGAGATTTATAGTGACTGAGATTTGTATATACCTTTCTGTATTTTACTTTTTTAATAAAATATTTTACATTTTAATTGTTCTATTGAAACAGTGATCTCTGTAAAACTGCTTAACAAGGAGGAAAGAGGAAGAGAAAAAAAACTGTATACATATATATTAAGCAGAAAGTAAATGATAATTAACTTTTATTAATAATTATATTTTGCTGCTAGAGCACTTTTTCCTAGGACTATTTACATATTCAAATATTTATTTATTAATTCCTTCAAAATTGTTATTCTATTCTGAGTGATTTAGTTTCTTATCTTTACATAACTGTTTAACTACTATTTCATAAAATCCATTATTTTAGTGTTCTAATATAAACCATATCTATTCTGATTTGTATTTATTAATTTTCTACTTTTGTAACACTGATTTGATTAAGATTTTTCCTTGATCCTTTCAGGCAATTCTATATTTTATTAATGGAGTAACACACTATCATTTCTGGTTTGATAAAAATGATATATTATAAAGTTTAATTTGGAATAAAGTATTTATTAACTATTAAATAAAGTGTAAAAATATGATCTCAAGAGTTAAATTTTGATCTTACAATAGAAAATTTTGGAAAAATATTCTTTGATCATTTAATAATAATTAATTAATTATATTGAATTATCTTAAGTAGTATCAATTGCTATGAACATAATAAATACAGATCTGCGCAGGATTGTTTCAGTTCTACAATCTATGAAAACAATTTATTAAAAGTGGATCTGTATATTAAAATTTGTGTTCTAGTGGTTTGTATTTCATATATTATATATTGAGAGTGATTCAAAAAAATGTATACACAATTTGAATTATCAAAAATTTATATATATTTATATTTCTGAGTACGTGTCATGACTGATTCTGTAGCTTACAACAAAGTGTCCAATGGGATATCTGCATACACCGTTTGAATCTTATCTCAAAGTGTGTTTAGGTTATAAGGTTTATAACAGTACTTCTTATCATTTACTGTGCCTCGAAAAAAAAAAAAATCAAGTAATTTAAGGTCTCTTTTCTTTATCTGTTTAGCCTCCGGAACTACCGTAAGGTATTACTTCAGAGAATGAATGAAGATGATGTGTATGAATGTGAATGAAGTGTAGTCTTGTACAATCTCAGGTTGACCACTCCTGAGAAGTAATTTAAGGTCTGGAGAGTGTGCAGCAAACTCGATTGCTTCCCTGCAACCTATCCACTGGCATGATAGTGCAGTGGAGCACCATCTTGTTGGTAAAATACCTGTCATTAATGTACTTGTACATTGCATGAATGGAAGGGAAAATGAAATCAGCAAACAATGTTGGATACTTTTCTCCATTTACAATAACTTCAAAACAGAAAGGCCCAGTCAGTCCCTTAGGAGACAAACTGTGCCACACATTCACACTAGGCATTTCACAGCCTTTTCAACAGTAACATGGAGATTATCTTCAGCTTGGTACATACAATTATGTTTTTTTGGCAATTCCATTAAGTTTGAATTGTGCTATATCCAATCAAATAATGCTACTCATAAATCATGTTTTTTTTTTAAACACTGTATATATATATATATGGCAGGCATTCAGCAGGCTTAATGCTGTTTTCATAAACAAACTTTCCTTTTACCTTAAAAAGAAAGTTTACAATCATTGAATCCTACCAGTCCTTACCTACGGAACTGAAACTTGAAAATTAATGTTCCATTATTACAGGAGCTACGATAACACAAAAAGATATGAAACGATGTATGCTTGGAGTTCCAGACAGGATAGGAAGAGATGGAAATGAATTAGAGAACAGACAAAAGTACAAGATATCAGCATGAAAGTTAAAGAATTAAAATGATGGAGGGTAAGCCATGTAGCAAGAAGAACTAATGGCTGATGGATCAAACTGAATGGCACTTGAATGGATACCACTAAATGTTAAACACCCACTAAAAAGACAAAAAAGACTAAAGGTGTTGGATTGATGATATTATCAAGTACATTTGACCAAATTGGTAGAAGATCGCACAAGACTGTATTAGTTAGAAATGTGCTGAAGAGATCTTTATCCTGGAGTGGATTGATAGTGGCCGAAATGATATCATTTTTTTTATATATAACCTTTTTTTATTTATGGAAAAAAAATTTAAGATAAAATTAAATTTCTAAAATAAGATATCGTTTAAAGCAAAGTAAAATTACATTATGAATGTAAAAATGTAAATTTAACACTATGAATGTTTTATAACTCAACAATTGAAATATAAAATGTATATTTTTATAAATTTAGGATTAATAATACACGTTAATCAATATTAAATAATCTAATCAGGTCTGACAGATAATAATTAAATATTACTATTTTAATAAGACTTCTTTAGGCCAAAAAATGTTCCCATCAATGAATTTACTTTAATTAAGTTTTCCCAACTGATTTAACTTTCTTATAAAACAAAACTTTTACTTTAATTTAAAATATAGAGAAACATCTAGAAACCAAAAGTGTGTTTTTCATTATGAAATAAAAGAAGAGTAAGGGAAATAAAAAGAAGAAGTTAAAGAAATGAAGGAAAAGATAGAAGATATTTAATTATCACTTAGTTAGTTATTCTCTGTGAAGAATCATATCCTTTCTTCGATGTTCACCAAACAACTCATACTCCAAACACAACCATCATTCTCACTTCCACTACCATTCTGAAAAAGATGTACAAGGGAAGGAGGAAAATGTTTCAAAAGATAATTAATATTCCATTACGATTCTTTCAAACAATATTTGAAAATATTCACTCTAGATAATGCAACGTAATAAAGACTATTTCCATTAAACTAAAACTCACAGCTTATTATATGAGAACTGTAGAAAATTATTTGGTATATTTAATAACCCATTAATAACATAAAATAATGAAAATATTACAAATTATAATGAGCTGTCAACACAATAAATGTAGTAAATGGAAGGGAAATGACATATGAAATGCAAACAGACATTTCAGTTTTTTTTATATATAAAATAACTAGTGTCAATCAATTAACTGTACTCTGCAGAGCCCTCATAATTTACTGATTATAAAATAAAATTTTTTAATAAACTTAAAAAAAATGTATAAATTACCAAAACTGAAACATAATACCTGTTACCAATGATTGCACTTTCACTGTTAATAATGCAAAAAAAAAATTACAATAATTCATTTCCAACCTTAATTAATGATTAAAATCTTATATATATATATCACATAAATAAAACACATTATTGTAGAAGGATTACTCTATAATGTTTATTAATATTAGCTGTAATGAATTTTTTTTATTTGTTGCAGTCATCCTTTAAAAACTTTTTATAGGTATAAAAAGCAGAAAGCTGTCTGTCATACGAATATTATACAGATCTTGGGTTCTTTCTGTAGGAAAAGTGTTCTAATTTCCATACATTTCTTGAAGGTTTGAATTTCAGCTTTCCAAATAAAATGCTCAAGAGTTTGTCTTTAGAATAAAAAAGAGTTTAATAAACTTTTTTTAATGTAATCAGAAAGTAAGTTTGATGTAGAATTGATACATATCCATCCATCATTTCATTTATAAATATCTCCTTAAAGAAATCTGATTATGATAACATTTTTTACAGATCGTTATCTCATCAATATCTTCATTTGGAAGATGAACTGAATTTGTTTAGAATTTACTACTGGTTTAAATAAAAATATTGGAATGCCCTTATTAACTCATTCATTACTAGTTTTCCTATTTATAAGTGTTAAAAATCTTAAATTTGTACAGTTATCACAAAGAACAGATACATGGTACAAAAAAGTCACAAAGGCAAATAGATGAAAGAGTAAGTGATTGGATAACCAGAGCAAGAATTAGGCGTTTATGCAAAATTATTTACATTTAATTCAAAACAATGGTAAAAAATTATAAATTTAAATTGAATGTATAATTAAATTCATATTTCATTCCAAGTGAGTGTTTATAAAATGTCAAACAGAATAAAAATTCAACACAGATGGTAACTATGAAAGTACATGATAATATAATATGAAATTTATCCTTTAAACTATCACTAGGAAAATGATTTAAATCCAGAAGTGATTTTTTTTTATTTTCATTTTACATTCTAAAAGAGGTACAAAAATAAAATAAAAACATGTTTCTAATGGCAAAAGTGTAGTTAGATATATTTTAAATAAGTACGATTCATATAATAATCCACTCACAGATGGAATTTTAAATTACTTTAATGTAAAAACTGTATACTATACTGATTTCAAGATACGAGTACATAGTGTTTTCTTGAACTCAAAAGACAAAGAATAAGCTTAAAATAGAGAAAGAAATAAGAGTAAGCTTAAAAGTCCAATGTTTGTTCAATCAAAGCACAGATACATCAGTCATTGTAAAATAATTCATTTTTTCTTTTAATTAATTAAAGCAATTTCACTCCCTTCTAATAAAACGTTTATAGCCGATTGGATTAGCATGACTGAATGTGGTAACAGTCCAGAAAATTCAAGATCAGTGGCATATGGCTGCTAAAATATTATTTTGTATATAATTAAGTAGAGGATGATAAAAGTTTTTGCATACCTTATTACAAGACATATTTGGCCCTTTATCGGATTCTACGGTCAAAGTGTTGTTTATATTCACCTATTCATGGACCCCATTCCATGTTGCTTTGTGCTGTACCCCTAGGTGAAGAACAGACTGAAAGGTTTGGGGCAATGAGGGTGCCCACATCTCCCTTGAAAGATTGTAAGATTTCTTTGAAGAGTGATTTCAAAGGGTGCATAAGTCATATGCATTTACCATACGTGTGGTGGGAATTATTTTGAAAAATTATAAAAAATAAAACCTGTTAAAAATCTTCCTAGGTATTGTGTAAAACCTTCCTAGTGCCCTTTATATGATGTTGGGATTTAAGTCTTGAGTTTTCATACTTATTTCATTTAAAAATCAAATTACACTATAATTTATAATGGAAAGTTTTCTGTAATAATGAATTCTAATCAATTTAAGAGTTTTTTGTAAGAACTAGTCAGTTTTTTTTTTTTAATTTTTGGTTTCACGCTGCTTTTAAAATTGCATGAAATTATCTACAAATTGGAATAAGAAATAGTCTCACATATTGCTGCTACGCTTTTTTTATATACATAACTTAGAAATGTCTGACATTTAAATGTTAGTGCAATCATCAAAATGAAGATGATTTTAACTTTTACACTGAATTTCAGCTACTCTTTTTGGAAGCTAAATACATTCGTAAGGATTCATTCATTAATTTATGCTTTATTATATTTTTCACATACGTTATTAACAATTCTACTTTCTACACTTTTATTAATTCCTGAAGTTATTTTTGTACATAATCTAGTAGCTATGTTATTCACAAACAATATTACCCATTAAAATAAGGTAAGTTTTCTTATATAAGTTTAATTGCAAACCATGTATGGAAATACTGATTGCAAAGAAAGGGAATAAATTACAAATAAAATTATCTTATTAAACAAATATAATATTGTTAAATGATTTCCTTCACTGAAAAGAAAAATAGGACTTTGATTTAAATGAATAATTATTTATTTTTTAATTAATAATTCTGATTTTATCCAACAAGTAATTATTAAAAAATACTAAATATTAATAATATTTTAATTAAATAAACAAATTAGATAAATTGTGATGATATAGTATTCCAGTTATAAATAATAAAATTAACATTTTAAGTACATTTCTAATAATTTAAACTGATATTTCTTTCTACCTCATAAAAATTTCAGTACATGTAGGAAGTTAAAGTATATTATTAACCACAAAAATCTCTTAAATTACATAAAATTTCAACATTAATATCCAATTTTAATCATTATTAGTTATACAAACATGGTTGTTTAAGAGATACATGGTTGATTAAGAGACTTAATTTGTTGCTTTAGACTATTTTTCTTGGTCTTTCCTACAGCTATGATTCAAGTAAAGGATTTAATGTTGAACAACGATCAGTCATAATTGCTTACTTAAAGTGTAATGTTTTTTATTGTATAATTAATTCTGGGGTGAGTTGAGTCAATGTGTCACTTCAGTTGAATAAAATTTCAGTGGTTTTGACAGATTGTTATGTATGCAACAACCACTTATTTAGTCCAATAAAGAGAAAAATCTAGCAACTATTCTTTACATAATTACCATGTACTAATGATATTATTCACTTTAGACATTTTGTAAACACTTGATTATATTACTAGTCACTGCTAGTTTATTTTTAACAGAAGGCATCTGTTACTTATATAGATGAATAAAACTTACTTTTATACAATTTTTTTTTATGTAAGTCATGAACCTTGGTGTAATTCTATCTGCCAAAAGACATTACATAAAAAAGCACTGTGTACAAGATATAAAAAAAAACTTCTTTACTGATATAATAAAAAGTTATTTAAATACAACCATCTGAGAAAATTATAAACTTTTTTGTACTTTTATACTGTGTCTGTAAAACGAACAATATTCAAGGAGTATGTTAAGACTTTTTTTCTCAAGAACTAGACTTTTCAAATAACTGAACAAAATAATTTTCAATTTATTTTCTGCAAAAGTTTTGTTTCAATTCTCTACGAAGCACTGGAGGTTTGCTCACAGTGTTTCAATTTCCCCAAACACAGTAACTCTTGACTGCATCCTCGTGCTCAAGGGATTCAGCAGAGATCCCTGAACAGTGTTCTGACTTTACTCTCTTCATTCCTCTTATTCCCTACTTCTTGTTCTTTCTTTACCTCATCTCTCAATACCAGTTTCATATTTGCTACTGATTACCCGCTGGTCCAATTCCAAATGCAAATTGTTTTTTCATTTTTATATAATTTTATACATATATTTTTTTATAGAACTTTTCATTTTTGTACCATATAAAAAACTTCATTAGAATTAGAAAATAATAAATTAATACAAACAAAATGTGGTAAATGGATTTGTTTAAATAAATCATTATAAATAAAGTAAACATTATGATTTTACATTAATTTAAAAAATTTAACATTGGTAAATAATTAAATTTTGTCGTAAAATTGGAATTTCTTTTATAAAATCTAACTATAAAAATGAAACATAATTGTTCTTATAACATAAAATCATGACAATAACATATTATTATTGCTATCTTTGTTTTTAATGTAACAAACATATTTTTGATAATTATTTGTTATGGAAATCAATTATCCTTTCTTTCCTTAGATAAATATTGTTGTTCAAAATAAAAATAGATTCAAAAATTAATTAAAACCCTTCAGAAATTTTTTCATAATTGAATTTATGACAAAAATTTAGTAATTTTGTGCTACTAATTAGGTAATACTAATGGATATCAGGCAGTGGGTAACAGTTGTAATAATACTTATCCAAAGAAATAGGATAAAAATACTAGGAAAGGTGTGAGTAGAAGAAACGAATGATTAATCTACAAAGGGACATATTAGATTTGGGTTTGATTAATGTTTTCAAACCGTACGTACATGCTTGGTATTTGTTTTGACTAAAACTTTAATTATTTTACAATATATGTTGTGAATACTTTTCAGCATTAATAGAACAAGAAAACATATATAATTTTGTTTATTAGTAAGATTATTGAACATGAGAAAAACAACATACACCCCAATTGCCTACTATAATATACTTGTTGAAATATTAAGAAACAATTTTTTATTTTTTTTTTTAAAAGCAATAAGAAAACTAAAAATTAGTTAACTCTGAGTTCAATAATGAAGGGCAATAGCAGGATTAATTTTTATATGTTGATGTTTGGTTAATTATTGTTATTGCAATTAAACAATAAACTACAAATAATTTTAAGTTAATATTCTTTTCTTTGTATTAAATTAAAAAAAAGGAAAAGGTACGTAGTTCGACCTAGTTTTTTTATGATTGTTTAAGCATACCTCATTAAATGAATTGATTTTGATGATTCTTTTTCAATTTTAGAGGAAATTTCTCAGATGATTTCCTGAAAGTTTTCCTAGATAAAATAAGTGAACAATATTAATAAAAGATTATGCTGCCTAAATAGATAGATAATTTATATATATATATATATATGTATATAAAATCAGTTTGTGTAGCAACTGACAGAAATATCAATGGCTTAAATTCAAAAACGTCTTTAGGTTTGAACTTTTTTTTTATTGGTTAATACTAGTCTCATTTTATACACGAGAAAATATTACTTTTTAGAAACTATTTAAATAAGAAAGAATTTTTTTTTTTTTTTTTATCGTTTAACTTCCGGAACCATCATTAAGGTAACTACTCTTCAGAGGATGAGATGAATGAATTTTAGCGTGTGTGAAAAATCCCATGCCTGACCGGGATTCGAACCCTGGACCTCCGGATTAAAGACCGAGACGCTACCACTCGGCCACGGAGGCAGGCAAATAAGAAAGAAGTGCTGATAAACATTAATACTACAAAATAAGTTACGTAAACATAATTTAATGTAAAAGAAATTGGAGTATACATGAAAAATGCCATTATCAATCACTTTAAAAATTCTATTTTCAAAATTTGATATTTGATGTGCTATCAAATATTAAAATAAATTCTAAAATCCCATTAAAATGAGATTAACAAGTAGTAAATAAAAATGAAACAAATTTATAATTTATTTAAGTATCATTTTAGCATAGAAACAAGATCAAAGAGACAAAAAACAGTAAATGTAAAGTAAACTACGTAATATTATATAGCACTTTTAATCACATTACTAATTCAAAACAACTTTTCCTTAACTTTTGAAGCTCCAAGAATAAGTTATCCAAGGTACACGAATTGAAAATAAGGTATGAAAGGAAAACCTGAGGAAAGTCACGTTAACAAATGAAAGACATCAAGTTAAAGTTTGTGAAAGAAAGTTTAACAAACATACATATGCAAACACAAATAAAGTTACGCACACACACACACACGCATGCACACACACCCAGACAGAGAGAGAGACTGATTTATAATACTCTCCTGAATAAGAGATCAAAGCAAGTTGCACTTACGAATTTCATTAAAGTAGAAAGGAAAATCTCCTTGCACTGAGCAATTGAGACGAGACTTTAAAAAAGAAGTCCATCGATTTCTAAATCTGTGTGGCCCACCTCTATCATACTTGCATACACGAGCAACTCTGGAAAATACTGCCTGTAACAAGAATAAAAAATAAAAATTAATAAAAATAAATACAGGTTCATCATAATTATTTAAATAATAAAATATTACGTTAAAAAGGAGTTAAATATACTCAATTATTTATACAGCAACAGAAAATTTTGTTATATCAAACAAATCCACATCTATCTTCACTAAATTTACTGTTGAATTATTAAGTAGAACTAATGTAATTACCTTTTTACTTTCTTTCAATTTTGTTGGCTGTTATATAAAGACCACTGATTGAGTAAAGAGACAAATGACTGTTGTTTTAATGTTTTGAAATGTTTAATAGTTTTGTACACTTGTATTTAGTTTTTCATGGCTGTAAAACTTGACTTCAAATAATGAATGAGAAGTCTGAGGGAAGAAGTTTGGATTGTCACCCTTGTCAGCTGACAACTACACTGAAGAGTGGATAAAATAATGACTCAGTATAGGACCTACCATCACCATTTATAGATAATGTGCCACAATAAAATATAGAACAAAGTCAAAAATACACCTAGTAATAGAAACCATGCAATTCTAAAATTCTAATACTAAAAATAGATAATGTATATAATGCATTGTTTCTCAACTGAAAGGATACATTAATTTCTTGCTTTAAACTGTTTTTCCCACTCTTTATTGTGCTATGACATGCAAACTATCTGAGACATAAGAATTATGGTCAGGAGTGGCATCTCTTATACCAGGGCTTCTTAAACTTTTTTATATAGCGACCCCCTTCAAGCTTAGGAAATTTTAAACGACCCCCTCCTCCATATAA